>JASANA010009348.1:0-34209 GCA_030248095.1 Ptycholaimellus sp. GST1_10 | reverse complement strand
ACTACACCATCACACCACACCACCAAGTATCCGCCTACAAGCAGGGAGGGAGCTGAAGCCCTGCTTTCCGGACGAGAGCGGGAATCGGGCGCCCTCCGTCCCGAATAACTGCAGCTCAGCTCCTAGCCTGGCTCAAAGCCACTGCTCCCCAGCCTCCATCCCTTCGATCCTCCACCGCTCCTCGCCTATCTCTCTTCACATTGTGTTCGCCTTTCTCTTCCCCTGACCCCATCGCCTTCTTCCTCGACTCTCAAATTGTTTGCTCAATCGTAAAACATCCAAATACATTTTTGATGCATAATAATTTTTACGTATATTGAACGACTGTGTTCATAACTTATGATTACATATGCCCTTTGCAACTCAAAATGTGGCAAATATGTTGAGCAAAAAGAGAGAAATGAGTAATTAGGAATAAGGTGAGCTAAGCGCAGTGGAGGCCGAAGTCTGAGGGTGAAGCCTGGTCAACGTGGCGGCAAGAAGGAGGGGCTGAAAGAGCCTGGTGGCTTTTTGAAGACGTTTAGGCTTCAACTGAGCTCTTTTATCCGAGCATTCTTCCGGGAGGCCTGATTGGCAGGTTGCGGGGGTCGCTTATTAGGCCTTTGATTGCTTGCCCGCCACCCGACCCCAAAGCCCATCAGCTCCACCCCCACCCAGCAAACCTCATCAAAGCCCCGCCCCACCTGTCTATCAGCCATGATTTACAGGAATGTCAAGAAGGCGGGAGTGGAGCCGAATGTCTCCCTCGCCTGCTCTCTGACTCCTCCCACTTCCTCTTCACCTGGTGGTCTCAACTACTCCACACTCACCCTTTCCTCAGGTCCCCCTTCTTATAACTCTCTCTCATCCACACCTACAACCAAAAGAAAGCATAAAAAACTGCATGGAAGCTGGTGAGGAAAGGCTGTAGTTTAGCGGGGGTGAGGGAGCGGCGACGATGCATGAAGCTGCTGACAGAAGTTCTGCTTCTCTCTAGCTGAGGGGCAGGAATCGGCTGAAAGGCTGGCTCCCTTCACTGGAAAGCTCATCACCTGCCTTCCCCTCTTGCAGCAAAGTCACCCACTCCTATACCAATCAACTAAATGCAGAAACTAAATGCGCATAGCAGTTCAGCGCAACGGGGTTCTAAAGACAGCGACCACCTGTGCCCTGACTATGTCCTACAGGGTGCCTGGACTCTTCTTTGACGTCTACGAGCAAACCAGCAGCAGGCACGCCGAGCCCTTCGCAAAGCTTCTCATCGTCGAATCCTCTTCAGCTTTATGCGGTTCTCCGATTTTTATTCCCTCCCCGATACACTTGCATGAGCAGCGTTGCAGAAACAAATAGACAGCAGTAGGCTTGAACGCATTGCTTCCCTGCTATGCGGAGATAGCAGGCGAGGTGGAAGAGAGAGGAGGCTATGGTGTTGGTAATCTAAGCAGAGCTACGAATCATTCTACGTCTGCTGGCCTCATCAGGAAAAAGAGATAGTGTGAGACTCCGCTCGTCGTCTAGTAAATATCACCCCTGCACACCAATTCACCTTCTACTGGTGCCTCTGTCTCAGCTTTTGCTGGGCTGAAAAGGGAGGGAGGGGAAAAGCGGGAGCTAGGAGTGGAGCGACTGGCTGGCTTGAGCGGAGTGGGAGAGAAGAGTGCTGCGTTTGGGCGCGTTGGAGGTGCTGCAGCTGTACGTGGAGGGACGGCGGGGGTCGGAGGAGCAGCGAGTTTCGCTTGCGACTGTCTGGAAGCTCTCTTCTCGCCCCCTCTGCTCACTCCCACTTCGCTCCAACAAAAAAAAAAAAAAAAAAAAAAAAAAAAAAAAAAAAAAAAAAAAAAAATTCCTTCCCTCTTAGCCAGTTGGTTTTTCTTTCTCAAATTATACAATAGATGTAAAAAGCCAAAGTTAATACGAATGTGTCATCTATTCGGACATGCTAGTCCTGTCGCTAAGTAATTAAGAAGCATGTTCTGAGAGAAGCAAGGTCATCGGAAAAGGGTTGCAACCGATTTTTTAGAACCCATTTTTTTCGATCGGTTTTTGAAAATACATAACATTTTAAGATATTTCACCAAGTGAAACCTGATATTGATCAGCATATGGTTCGCAATGAGCTTGAACAGTTTTGCTGGTCAGCCTTGTATGCAACACAATGATGTGTCAGGTTTGAGCACAATTTATGAATCTGAGCTCAAGCAAACTATGGACTTATGGGTATCAAATTGAAGCTAAAAGCCTACCAAAAACGATGGTGATCCTTGATTTGAGAAATTGGTTAATCAAAAGCTGAAAATTTGAAAAAGATGCGGAAAACCTAAATTTTGTCCAATTTTGGGCAATCAAAAAAAACTTTTTACTCAAAATTTTTGTTCAAAGTGTACATAAACGGTGCCCATAGGCGTTTTTCCCATAAAATTCTGGTCCAGATGGCAGTGTTAGAATATGAAAAATGGGGTGAGCAAACTGGAGAATTTTCAGTTTTATGGTAGCCACTCAGGATTTGGGCCTATGCTATAACATAGGAGAAAAATTAGGTAAAAAATTTTTGTCTTCAAAATAGGCTTTTCTGCCATAAATTATTTCTTTGGGCCCATCTGCTGCTCTCTATGCAGTTTTTTTCTCTGAAAAAGTGAAATTTTTGCATATCTTCAGACTATATATTCCAGATAGTATTGGTATATAAAATTATTTAAAATTTTGATGTAAATATCTTTTTTGGCAATTTTTATTGCATAGAGAACAGCAGATGGGCCCAAAAAATAATTTATGGCAGAAAAGCCTATTTTGGAGACCAAATTTTTTACCTAATTTTTCTCCTATGTTATAGCATAGGCCCAAATCCTGAGTGGCTACCATAAAACTGAAAATTCTCCAGTTTGCTCACCCCATTTTTCATATTCTAACACTGCCATCTGGACCAGAATTTTATGGGAAAAACGCCTATGGGCACCGTTTATGTACACTTTGAACGAAAATTTTGAGTAAAAAGTTTTTTTTGATTGCCCAAAATTGGACAAAATTTAGGTTTTCCGCATCTTTTTCAAATTTTCAGATTTTGATTAACCGATTTCTCAAATCAAGGATCACCATCGTTTTTGGAAGGCTTTTAGCTTCAATTTGATACCCATAAGTCCATAGTTTGCTTGAGCTCAGATTCATAAATTGTGCTCAAACCTGACACATCATTGTGTTGCATACAAGGCTGACCAGCAAAATTGTTCAAGCTCATTGCGAGCCATATGCAGATCAATATCAGGTTCCACTTGGTGAAATATCTTAAAATGTTATGTATTTTCAAAAACCGATCGAAAAAACGAGTTCTAAAAAATCGGATGCAACCACCCTTGCTCCTCTCGTACATTGCTTCTTAAGGAGTTAGGATCAAAATCGAATCTAAAGTTGGTGTGAAAAAGAAGCTTGGAATGAGGCTTAGTACGCATAGAATGGATGGAGGAGCGAATAAGAAAGAGCTGGCCTCAACCTGTTTGCCATTCCGAAAGCGGCAAAGCCTCGCTCTACCTGCCCTATGCCATCATAATGGCGGCTCTATTTGCATTCTTCTCCGCTTTCCCTACTTTCACATCATCTAGCCACAGTCCTCCTTCCTTTCCCTCCTCTACATCACCTTGCAGCATATGGTAGGAGGAAAAATAGTACAGCAGCAGTCGCAAGTAAGAAATTGCAGAGCTGGAAGCCCTGGTGCAGAGCGCGGAAACGGAGCTGCGGGAGACAGCGAAGGGGATTCTATGGACCCTCACTCTCCACGCCTCCTCAAACTCCCTCCCTTCCCACAGTCCACTTTCCTGCCTCGCTCTAGGGGTCCTCCAAGGCTTAGCAGCTCTGCGGCGGTTTGAAGACATGGCTAGGTGGACGGAGGAGGAGGCGATGGGGCCTGGCCAGGACTGGGCTGGCGGCAGTGGCTACGACGCCTTCCTCAGCAGTCACTACCGCAGCCGAGCCTCTGCCCGACAGCTCCTCGCCGCCCTCCAGACTGTCGGTCTACGCGTATGGGCGGATTTTGAGCAGCCCGGTTCCATTCTTCCTTCTCCATCCTTACCCTAGCTCAAACAGCAAAATAAAATGTACTATTATTTGGGTAAGAAGGAGGACTAGACTGGAGACACGGGAGAATAGCGCCATAAAATATCCTATTCTTTCTATTCATCCATGTCGTAAAATAGGAAGGTGCCATAAAATGCCAATCTCACAAGTTGTCGGTCTATATTGAAAACAAGACTAAAAGCGTGCACAGCATGTGAAGTTATGAATTTCAATCATCAAAAAAGCCTACTAGACAAGAACACAAGATGCAAAGCAATCGTGAAGTACATTTTAATTTGAATTGTGGCTAAACCATGTGAAAGAAGGGAAAGCAAAGAATGCAAAAAGAGCTCAACAGCTGCTCATTGCATAAGCAGGGGCGGGCAATCTTTCGTGGCAGAAGGTTGATGTTTATTCGCCAGGTTTTGATCAAATGATGAGCTAATTTTGAAGTTTTTTCATTATTTTCAGTTTCAGTTTTATAAATTTTATTTTTATAAATTTAGATTTCAAACAGAATGCCTTAAGAAGCAATGTACGAGAGGAGCAAGGGTGGTTGCATCCGATTTTTTAGAACTCGTTTTTTCGATCGGTTTTTGAAAATACATAACATTTTAAGATATTTCACCAAGTGGAACCTGATATTGATCTGCATATGGCTCGCAATGAGCTTGAACAATTTTGCTGGTCAGCCTTGTATGCAACACAATGATGTGTCAGGTTTGAGCACAATTTATGAATCTGAGCTCAAGCAAACTATGGACTTATGGGTATCAAATTGAAGCTAAAAGCCTTCCAAAAACGATGGTGATCCTTGATTTGAGAAATCGGTTAATCAAAATCTGAAAATTTGAAAAAGATGCGGAAAACCTAAATTTTGTCCAATTTTGGGCAATCAAAAAAAACTTTTTACTCAAAATTTTCGTTCAAAGTGTACATAAACGGTGCCCATAGGCGTTTTTCCCATAAAATTCTGGTCCAGATGGCAGTGTTAGAATATGAAAAATGGGGTGAGCAAACTGGAGAATTTTCAGTTTTATGGTAGCCACTCAGGATTTGGGCCTATGCTATAACATAGGAGAAAAATTAGGTAAAAAATTTTGGTCTCCAAAATAGGCTTTTCTGCCATAAATTATTTCTTTGGGCCCATCTGCTGTTCTCTATGCAATAAAAATTGCCAAAAAAGATATTTACATCAAAATTTTAAATAATTTTATATACCAATACTATCTGGAATATATAGTCTGAAGATATGCAAAAATTTCACTTTTTCAGAGAAAAAAACTGCATAGAGAGCAGCAGATGGGCCCAAAGAAATAATTTATGGCAGAAAAGCCTATTTTGGAGACCAAAATTTTTTACCTAATTTTTCTCCTATGTTATAGCATAGGCCCAAATCCTGAGTGGCTACCATAAAACTGAAAATTCTCCAGTTTGCTCACCCCATTTTTCATATTCTAACACTGCCATCTGGACCAGAATTTTATGGGAAAAACGCCTATGGGCACCGTTTATGTACACTTTGAACAAAAATTTTGAGTAAAAAGTTTTTTTTGATTGCCCAAAATTGGACAAAATTTAGGTTTTCCGCATCTTTTTCAAATTTTCAGCTTTTGATTAACCAATTTCTCAAATCAAGGATCACCATCGTTTTTGGTAGGCTTTTAGCTTCAATTTGATACCCATAAGTCCATAGTTTGCTTGAGCTCAGATTCATAAATTGTGCTCAAACCTGACACATCATTGTGTTGCATACAAGGCTGACCAGCAAAACTGTTCAAGCTCATTGCGAGCCATATGCTGATCAATATCAGGTTCCACTTGGTGAAATATCTTAAAATGTTATGTATTTTCAAAAACCGATCGAAAAAATTGGTTCTAAAAAATCGGATGCAACCCCTTTCCAATGACCTTGCTTCTCTCAGAAAATGCTTCTTAATTACTTAGCGACAGGACTAGCATGTCCGAATAGGATGAGACATTCGGATTAACTTTGGCTTTTTACATCTATTGTATAATTTGAGAAAGAAAAACCAACTGGCTAAAAGGGAAGGTGTTGGAGCGAAGTGGGAGTGAGCAGAGGGGGCGAAAGAGAGCTTCCAGACAGTCGCAAGCGAAACTCGCTGCTCCTCCGACCCCCGCCGTCCCTCCACGTACAGCTGCAGCACCTCCAACGCGCCCAAACGCAGCACTCTCTCTCCCACTCCGCCCAAGCCAGCCAGTCGTTCCACTCCTAGGTCCCGCTTTTCCCCTCCCTCCTTTCAGCCCAGCAAAAGCTGAGAGGGAGGCACCGCGTAGAAGGTGAAGGGGTGTGAAGGGGTGGGGTACTAGACGACGAGCGGAGTCTCGCCTCCCTGTCCCTGATGAGGCCAGCAGACGTAGGATGAGTCGCAGCTCTGCTTTGCGTACCAACACCATAGCCTCCTCTTCTTCCACCTCGCCTGCTATCTCCGCATAGCAAAGCAATGCGTGCAAGCCTACTGCTGTCTCTTTGCTTCTGCAATGCTGCTCATGCAAGTGTATCGGGGAGGGAATAGAAATGGGAGAACCGCATAAAGTTGAAGAGGATTCGACGATGAGAAGCTTTGCGAAGGGCTCGGCGTGCCTGCTGCTGTTTTGCTAGTAGACATCGAAGAAGAGTCCAGGCACCCTGTAGGACATAGTCGCGGCACAGGTGGTCGCTGTCTTTAGAACCCGTTGGCTGAACTGCTATGCGCATTTAGTTTCTGCATTTAGTTGATTGGTATGGGAGTGGGTGACTTTGTGCAAGAGGGGAAGGCAGGTGATGAGCTTTCCAGTGAAGGGAGCCAGCCTTTCAGCCGATTCCTGCCCCTCAGCTAGAAGAAGCAGAACTTCTGTCAGCAGCTTCATGCATCGTCGCCGCTCCTCACCCCCGCTAAATACAGCCTTTCCTCACCAGCTTCCATGCAGTTTTTTATGCTTTCTTCTGGTTGTAGGTGTGGATGAGAGAGAGTTGTAAGAAGGGGGACCTGAGGAAAGGGTGAGTGTGGAGTAGTTGAGACCACCAGGTGAAGAGGAAGTGGGAGGAGTCAGAGAGCAGGCGAGGGAGACATTCGCTCCACTCCGCCTTCTTAACATTCCTGTAAATCATGGCTGATAGACAGGTGGGGCGGGGCTTTGATGAGGTTTGTCGGGTGGGGGTGGAGCTGATGGGCTTTGGTCGGGTGGCGGGCAAGCAATCAAAGGCCTAATCAGCCGACCCCCGCAACCTGCCAATCAGCCCTGCCGGAAGAATGCTCGGATAAAAGACTCATTTGAAGCCTAGACGTCTTTCAAAAAGCCACCAGCTCTTACAGCCCCTCCTTCTTGCCGCCACGTTGACCAGGCTTCACCCTCAGACTTCGCCTCACTGCGCTTAGCTCACCTTATTCCTAATTACTCATTCTCTCTTTTTGCTCAACATATTGCCACATTTTGAGTTGCAAAGGGCATGTGTAGTCATAGTTTATGAACACAGTCGTTCAATATACGTAAAAATTATTATGCATCAAAAATGTATTTGGATGTTTTACGATTGAGCAAACAATTTGAGAGTGAGAGAAAGGCAATGAGTAGGGGAAGAGAAGGCGAACGCAATGTGAAGGAGATAGGCGAGGGCTGTGGAGGTTCGGAGGGAAGGAGGCTGGGGAGCAGTGGCTTTGAGCCAGGCTAGGAGCTGAGCTGCAGTTTCGGGACGGAGGGCGCCCAATTCCGCCTCGTCCGGAAAGCAGGGCTTCAGCTCCTCCTGCTTGTAGGCGGAGGCTGCTTGGGCTTTGGAGCCTTTGCACACCACGGCGCTCCCTACCAGACCCATGCCACAGCTCCCCCTGCATAATGCCAGTTTGGGGATAGGGTGATGCAAGAAGGTGGATGGAGGAGGGTGAAGGAGGGGTGGGTGAAGGTAGAGAGAGGTGTGAGTGTGGGAGGGAATGTTGCCGAGGGATACAAAGTGGATTTGGGCGCAGTGAGGGCGGGGGCAGGGCGGCAGGGCTAGGTGCGAGGAAATTGAGTTGCCAGCCAACTGCTGGCCAGCTGGTCCAGGCAGGGCAGGGCAGGGCAGGGGATGAGGGAGGTGGAGGGAGAGACAGGAGGAAGGGTAAGGAGGAGCCTGCGCTTGACTGCCTCGCACTGACCTCAGCCCTTTCTGTCCCGACCAGGGGAGCCAGACGCGGGCGCAGTCGGCTATCGGATTTCGCTTTGTCCATGGCAGCGGATTTGGGCGGCGCCCTGTTAACGTTACCCCCCGAGTCTCCCCTCCCCTCCCCTCCGCCCTCACTTCCTTCCCCAGCGTCCTTTCTTTCCCCCCTTTCCGTCCTCACCTACTTTGCTTCCCTCCCTTCCTCTTCCCCATTTGCCTTGCATCATTTGCCTGGCTTCGTCCTTGGTTGCTTAGAGGTGAGTGGTGAGTAGGCATAGGTGGGTGGGAGTGGGCATAGTTGGGTGGGTGGAAGTGGGAATGTAAATGGGAGGGAAAGGCAGGGGGAAAAGGGGGTGCAAGAAGTAGGCTAGTGTGTGTGGGAGAGACAGGTGAGTAGCAGGCGTTGGGTAGGGCAGGCGGGAGGCGATGGGGCAACAGATGCGGATGGCGGCTCTCTGCAGCGCTTTGATGCACAGGAAAAGGATTGAAGAGGGCGGGGGAAGGGACAGAAAGTAGGGAGGGAGAGTTGAGCTTAGCAGAGCAGAGGAGCGTGAGGTGTGAAAGGAGGCGGGAGGGCGGGTGTTTGAGAAGTGCCTTGTGTGTTTGCAGTGAGCCAGGTGATGGGCGTGCCCGCAAAGGCTACATGCTCCCTTTCATCCTCTACCTTCCAACACCTTCTTTACGCATTTTTCTCTCCTTTCATGACTCATCTCTTGTTAGAAAGGAGGTGATTGTGCTTTCTTTCTCCTGGCTTGAGTAGAAGGGGAGTAGAAGCAGAAGTAGAATGGGGAAAAGCTGGGAAAAGGAACGCGATAGGAGGACGAGCTAGGAGATGTAGATAGCTAAGAAGCATAGAAAGGGTGGTGCTGGTCACAGTTTGCCAGTTACCTCAGGTGGGCTATGATCGGGCGGGGGAGGGAAGTGTGGTTGGATGCGTCAGTGGGTGGTTAGACAGAGGAGGGGTGTGGTTGGATAGACAGAGGGGGGATAGGCGGAAGTGAAGGGTGAGAGGTGGCGATGTGGACTAGGAGGAGGAGGAGGAACGGAGGAACGGGTAAACAGGGGTGGGCGGGTAGTGAGTGAGGCTGAATTTATCGACCAGTGGCTGGCTGGCTCTATGCGTGTTGGTGTGGGTAGTTTCTAGCCAGTTGCTTTCACTTTCAGACTCAAAACCCCTCCTCCCGCCCGCCCACTTTGCCCTTAGCCGCCAAACTCTTCTGTCCTAGTCCGCTTGTAGGTAAGAGGTTCGCCGGGGCTGATGGAAGGGTAGGGGATGGGGGGGTGCAGGGGTGGGGAAGGAGGGGTGAGGAGGGAAGAAGAGAGGGAGGGAGGGAAGGAAGGAAGGATACGTATGTGAGACTGAGAACTATGTTCCCTCCTGCAGGCTGGGCGGGTCGGGATTGGGGCGCCTTGAAAGGCGAAGGGGAGGAAAGAGGGGAGGAGGGAGGGAGGAAAGAAGGCCGGCTGGAAGGCGGGGAGGGGAGGGGAGGGATCACAAAGGCGAAAGGAGCTCTCTCTTTCCTTTCCCTTCTTCCCTTCCCTCCCCCTCCCCTCCCCTTCAACCCTTCCCCTCCCGTTCCCCCTCTCCATCCCCATCCCCATCCGCCGCCGCGTCCGCGTCCTCCTCCCCAAGCACCCAGAACGGAAGCAGGGAAAAGGTGGAAGACGATAGAGGGGAGGGGAGGCTCTTGGAGAAGCGAAGGCTTCCCTGCCCTGCAAGGAGAGAAGAAGGAAGACTGGGGAGGGGAGGAGGTTTGGAGGAAAGTGGTAGGTTGGAGGCAAGAGGAGGAGAAGGGAGGGAGGGAGAGGGAGGAGGGGAGGGGTGGGGAATGGAGCAGGAACTCCAATGAAATTAGTCACTTTTTCCTGCTCTTTCCGCGGCCTGAGCCAGAGAGCGGAGTTGTTGTAGATGAGGAGCTTCTTCAAAGCTGGGCAATTGCAGATAGTTGGGAGAGGGGGATGGGAAACTTCGTGGGCCACGTCATCCCCGGCTCCATGTTCCTCTTCTTCGGCCTCTGGTGGAGCTGGGGCGTGGCCCGATTGGCCGGGGGGCGAGGGGTGCGGGCGGAGCGGAGGACGGGGAGGATGCGCGTTGCCCTCCCACCCACCAGCCCGGGAGCCTTGCCCCTGGACCCCCTCATCCGCCTGGCTCTGAGCATGGGCGGCGCGGCCATCGAGCTCCACTCCGCCCTCGGCTACCCCCGTCTCTCTATCCCCGACATCCAGCACGTCACCATGTATGCAGTCTTCGCCCTCGCTGCCACCGCCGACCTCCTCTTACACTACCGATGCCCCGTTCATTCTCTTTCTCCCACTCACTCTTTCAATACCCCCGTCTTGTAGATCCCCCAGGGCACGGACTACTTTCTCAGCAGCCTCTGCTTCATATCCGAAGGCCTCCTATTCTACTTCCATATCCAGCATCAAGGACCCTTCGAGCAAAAGGTATGGGGGCCTTTTAAGGAATGATAAATGGTGGGCAAAGAGATGGATTGAGATTCATTCGTTGCTGCTGGTGGCAGTGTTTGGATGCCTGGTAGCGACGTTGCTGGAGGCGGGTAAACCAGATTCACTGCCGCTCAAGATTCACCGGGCCTTCTGGGTCACCGTCCAGGGCACCTGGTTTTATCAAGTTGCCGTTTCCTCCATTTTCGCCCTTTCCTCCCTCAGCAACAATGTGAACCCCCACTTGAGACTGGCTTCCTGATCTACAGTCCGTTGCCGGGGAGTAGCCATCCGTGGAGCAGCGGAGGTGGGGGTATGGAGGACGGGATGTGGGCCTCTGTCTTCTTCGTCACCCATCTCATTTTCGTCTGCCTCCTTCAAGCCCTCATCATCATCCCCATTCTCAGACGCGCCCAGGAGAAATCCCCCTCCTACCTCCATCTCGTTTCATTATACCCCCACTCCTCTACTTCCTTCTTCATCGCCACATAAATTGCAGAATGGGACGCAGAGCGAATGGGAAAGGAAGGAAGAGGATGAGATGGATCTATTGGAAAGCACGTCCCCAGCTTAGAAAATGCTGGAAACCTAGCACAAACTCCTGCTGCACCACACTGCTCCTAGGCTCCTAGGCTCCCTTTTGCTCCTTCCCTCCCTTTTTCCCGCGCTGCTTTTGCACCAAGTGCTAGCGGAGTCTGTCCATTTGTTTCCCTCCCTCCTTTGGTCTCTGCAGAAAGAGAGAGCGAGAGAGAGAGTGGATTGAGTTCTATGATCGCAGCTGATGCCAAAGTATGAAAGGCTTGGTGTGTGTTTGTTTGTCTAGTCCAGCAGTCTTTTGGCACAAGCTGATCGGGTCCCCTCCCTTTCGTGCTTTACTCTTCAACTCCTTCTCGCCGTCTCCCTCAGCACAAGGCCAATCCCTTCCTTCCTTCTTTACTTCCTTCCTTCCTTCCTTCTTTCTCCACTCCCTTCCACACCTTCCTCACTCGCGTTGCATTCCAAGCCTTCCTCTGCCTGCCACTCAGGGAGGGGCTCTCAATTCCGCTCCTCCCCTCCCTCCCTCCCACCCTTCAGTTGGTTGTGCTTATTCCTTTCACATCATTCTAACTCCACTCTTCCCTTCTCTTCTTCTTCTTCTCCTACGCAAAGAGCCCATCTTTCACCGCCCCTCTTGTACATTGCCTATGCAAACAGTCCTCAGCATTCTAATCACACATATTTCTTGGTCACAAATATCACTAGGAGCTGAATCGCAGTCACCCAAAGTGCCCGGCTTACCTACTTTTATTCACCGAATCATTTGTGATCTTTGCCCTACCCTCGCATTCTTTCAACAGCCATAAAGACTTCTTCGCAACTACACTTGATTACTAAACCAAGTGCCAAAACTGCGCAGTATTACACGAACGGCAAAAAAGAAATTAGACTGGGAAGCAATTGAGAAGCGGAATAAAATGAGTGGGCAATTTGCTCGCTGCCAGTGCTACTTCTCGCAGAACATCTTCAGCAGCCGCCAGCAGAAACATTTCGTATTCACCAGTCAGCTGCAGTTCCTGCGTCGTTACGGAGAAGTGGCTTTTGATTGGCGTATGGGGATTAGTGTGAGAGAATGAGAGGAGAGTGTCAGGAGCTGGGAGAGAAGGAAGCTTGGCTCTGTGCTCAGGAGGCTGAAGAGGAGGTTCAAAGACGACGCCGCAGTGTTGAACAACTACCACAACGACGACTCCACATACAGCAATTCTATCCACCACGTCATCCTCAACTCTTCTCCCAAACATTTCAACTAGTCTAGCTTTTCATATTCCGCTCTATCTGCTAATACATCGATCTAAGCCAGTTTCAGAAGCCCTATCTGGACCCGGCGTATTTGCGACTTCTGGAAGATCCAACTTCATTAGATAAATGGCGAATCATGCCCAATCTTTCAGGCTGGAGGCTCTTTTAAATTTCCAAATTTCGTATACTTTTATCCTACTTCTAGGCATCGTGCTATTTCATTTCCCCATGTTTCGAGAAGAACTTTGTCAATTGCTATTGGAAGAAATTGACCATTTTAACTCCTCAAGTCTACCCAAAGAGCGACCCAATAGCATGAATAATCATGGCGTTAGTAGCTTTGATATAACTGTTTAAAGGTAAGTCTACTTTTCATTGAGGTTATTTTGGACGACATTGGTCTTCGTGGGTTCGTGAATTCCCTGAGAGAGAATTTCCTTCAAACTATAGCGAAAACAGCCTTTCCTCAATGGGTTCAGGAAAACGCAGATGTTATTTTAGCATTTATCAAAAAAGCCGAATAAATCGATCACGTTTTCAGGGCCTAGGCTTGGACTCCCACTACGCTTTTACCGTTTACTATGACATGAGTTCGGACAAAGGCCTCGCCTGGCATTTCGACAACGCCGAAATCACCTTCAACATTGCTCTCTCCCCCGACCACTACTTCCACGGCGGACAACTCGTCTTCGCCGGCCTTGCCCAAGTTCCGCTTCCCCTACCAAATCCCCTTCTCCCATTCCAGGCCAAGTGTGTATGTATGATGGGAGGAAGTGCGCAGATATGCGGGCTAGTGGATGGCGGGAGTTGCAGGCGGGGTCTGACGCAAGGAAGGAGCAGTGCAGCTTGCCGCTGGCGCAGCGGCGGGGCTGGGCCCTCTTGCATGCTGGGCGCCAGCGTCACGCCGCCCTGCCCCTCACTTCTGGCCGTCGGCAGAACCTGATCCTCTGGTGCCGCAGCTCTGCCTTCCGCGCCGCCCATCCCTGCCCCATGTGCCAGCAGCCCCCCACCCTCATCCCCACTCCCTCCCCCCTGGACACTGGCGATGGCTTCCGCATGCCCCTTCCAGCCCAGAGTCGATACCAATGCTCCTTGCACTAGCTTTTGCTCTCTGCTGCTCCAAACTACTCTTATTTTCCAAAACCAAGTTATAGAGGCAAAAGTAAAATGAACGATTTCTACGGCACTGCAAGCTTGACAGAGGAGGAGAGGCAGAAGCATGCTTGGGAGAAGGCTCAAGTCGTCACTCCCACGCCAACACCGGCTTCCTCCGAGCAAGGTCCCGCTATTAATCAGGACACAGACTAAGCGTAAAGCAATGAGTAAATGAACAGGAAATGTGATAGAGGAGGAGTACTTTGCGGGGGCGCAGAAGAGTAGCCTGGCCGAGAAGACGGAGTTTCGCCAGGCTGCAGGTCAACAACGCGGCTTGGTGGAGAAAGGGGAGAGCCACCCAATCGATGACGAATACTTCGCCTCTCCTCCACCATTCACACCAATTTCATCAAAGAACAGGAAATACTCGGTTTTCCAATCCATTTGCTAGACAGGTTGACTTCTCAATTTCGACATGACCAAACATGACAAATACTCCATCGCAAAGATAAATTACGCTTTTTCGGGGTTTGTTGGTTTTTTTTTTGTTTTTTTTTTGTTTGGTTTTTTTTTTTTTTTTTTATTTTTTTGGGTTTTTTTTTTTTTTGTTTGGTTAATTGTACTGCTTGAGAAAGAAACAAATTAATTCACGAAAAACTTAAACTGCAAATCTTTTGTCTAAACTTGGCGTAGTCGATTTGTTTTGAGGAGAACTGGAGCAAAAAACCCCAACGCTCACTGGAAGATAAAGAAAACGTAGTGCCAGCGGGGAAAAGAAGAAATGAAAGAAAATTGAAAAGAGAGAAAGAAGACGGCAGAAGCGTTGCTTCCGTAGTGCAAGCTATACGTCGCCAAATAAAGCAGGAAGAGATGGCAGGAAAGGGTTGGAGCATGTCATTCTTGATCAATTTGCTAGCAATAAAAAGCATTTTGCAGAGGAGGAAAAGGAAGAAAGCAGACTAGCTCGAAGCTGGCGGCACAAAGGCGGTGCCATGGATCCGAATATCAGTCGGCCGGAGCTTGTGGAGCTTTTGGCCCGGAGTGTAGTTTACAAGGACGAGCGATTTATTGGTAGGCCTTCTTTTCTGAGGGAAGAGTAAATGGAACCATCGAGAAAGATCTGTCCATCTACCTAATTAATAATAACAAATACACCTCCATGATGGAACGGAAGGAGTTTGAGGCATCTGCAAGCCCTACGGACTGGCCAGCCAGCCAGGAGCTGGCCTGAGGTTGTCCCTGTCAGACGCAGACATCCTGGAAGGCCTGGCCTCCGTCCTCAACATCCCCCAGCGCCTCCTCCTGCTCCAGAGACTGGACCAGTGCACGAGCGGCGTCCTGCTAATCGCCCGCGGCCAAGCCAATCTTCAGAGCCTCCTTGACCTCTGGGCTCAGCGAAAGGTTCCACCCGCATTAGGAAGGTTGTGGCGCTTGAATTGGCCGGCGGGCGTTGGAGGTGCGTAAGCGCTACTACGCAGTGACAGTGGGAGTACCCACGCCGCCAGAAGGCATCATCGACATCCCCCTAGTACAGAAACGCTTCAACGGCCATTGGAAAGCATTTCCAGCCTATACTAAGGCTAGTTTTCGCAAATGTTATACTTCCCGTACTTTCTTATCAATTGAAATGTTCCATAAAGAATAAAATTTATTTTTGAAACAAATAGTTATTTTTGGATCTTTGTACTTTGATTCAAAATTTATTTTGTAAACATTTGTTTTGTTCGAACATAGTGTTTTGTTGAAGGCAGAAGGAGAGGCAGAGGCGATGCCTGGACATCGTTCCACTCCTCACGAAGCAGTAACAGAGTACCAAACGCTTGACGCAAGGAAAGGTTTTCTCTCCTCCCTTTCTTCCCTACCACACCTTGAGATGTTCATATGGCCAGCCATTTGAGGAGCTGCTCTGTTGAATGTGACGCTGCGAACAGGCGAGAAGCACCAAATCCGCAGTCACCTCGGCTTCGCCCTGGCCACGCCCATCTTCGGCGACCACAAGTACTCACACGTCAAGGAATTGAAGCCCCAGGTGAACAAGCTGAGGGAAGGAAGGTGGTGGAGTGTAGTTTGGGCTACTTGCAGCGAATGGGCGGGGAAATACTGGCGGCGATGGGAGTGAGCAGAGCCAAGAGTCGTCAGCTCCCCATGCTCCTGCATGCACACCAGGTCCTCGTTCCGCAGGCCAACCGCGCTCGCAACGTCTTCGTCTCCGCCCCACTCCCGCCCTATTTCACACACATACTCCGCAAACTCAAACTTTCCATTCCCACCATTTTATGAGTGCCCAGTAAATGTCAACTCTCTGCTTCCACTTCCTCCCCTGTTACAACTGCGCTCTACCACAATCGCAAACCATCATGTCCCAGCAATGTTCCTTTGAGAACTAAGATTGATGGAAGTGATAAGATAAGCTGATTGCAATAATTTAGACTAAACGATCAACGCGATAATGCCTCAGTGTGTGCATAGGACTGGGCAATGATAGTTTCAATGAGTGTAGTCTAGCAGGAGTAGTAG
The DNA here is from genome assembly GCA_030248095.1 of Ptycholaimellus sp. GST1_10. Lineage (NCBI taxonomy): Eukaryota > Metazoa > Nematoda > Chromadorea > Chromadorida > Chromadoridae > Ptycholaimellus > Ptycholaimellus sp. GST1_10. Next base: position 18,215 of record JASANA010009348.1, on the reverse strand, counting down.
GGTGTAAGAGAGCGGAAGTATGACGGGGGCGAGTGGGTCTGGTGCTGGGGTGAGGGAGAGTCTGAAGCTGCCGATGGAAGCGCCGAGGCTAGCAGAGGAGGAGGAGGAGGAAGAGGAGGAACCAGCCCTCCCTGTCCCCGCCTCCGCCGCTCCCGCAATCACCGTCCTTCCGCCTTTCCCATCACCTCCATCCATTGAGATGATGAAAGTTTGAAGTGCGAGCCGGAGGAGAAAGCTTCGGCGGGAGATGAGAAAGAAGGAGAGGATGATGAGGAGGTGCAGTTCGTGGGTGAGGAGACGGGGCCATCGTCATCGTCAGGGGCTGGTCGAAGCCTGGCACCGCCGTCGGTGGTGAGCCAGGACGAGGAGCTTCTGCTGGGGGTGGAGGCGGCGGAGCGAACGCTGGAGCAGTGCATCGCCCTTCAGGAGGAGCTGGAGGAAGAGGACCTCGACCTCAACGATGAACAGGCCATCGAGGAGCACATGGACAAGCTACACAGACTTAGAGTTCATCTTTCAACCTTTTCACTCAGCTCCTAGTCTCAGTCCAGCCCCAAAGTTGCAGGAAAAGATAGTGATGCTGAAAACGGAGATTCGGAAGCATCGACAGGAGCTGGCCTCCCGCGGCAAGTGCACCGGCGACGTTGAACCCTCCATTCCAGCTCCTCCCCCCATACGCATCGGACAGGACAGCACTGTTCAGTTCAACCTACACTCCCTTGTGCTCAGTGAAAGAGGAGCTGTTGCAGACGATGGTCCCCGAGCTGGACCTCTGGCTCCAGGGTCAGGTGAACAAGAATCTGCCGCACAACCGCAAATACTTCATTCCCACTCTGGAGGATGTCCAAACCGCCATCTACCACCTTCGACGACGCTCCCAGAAACTGGCCAATTTCAAGGACACTGGTTGGTAGTGTTGGGCTGGGAGGGGAGTGAAGGAAGGATGTTGATGTCAGAGAAGCTGGCGGTGATGTGCGTGGAGATGGTGACGCGGCTGGTGTCGGCGAAGCGGGCGGAGGAGCAGAGTGAGATGCTGGAGGACGTCCACGATGTCTGGTGGCACAAGGCCCTCAAGAACGCCGTCACCGAGGAGGAGGCCCGCGACCTGGAGGAGGACCCCGCCGATCGAGACTCAGACCTCGAACGAAAACTACGCCACAACCACGACGGACACGTCCTTCGACTCAAGGAGATGCAGGAGGTATCCTCTCCTCCCGCCTTATCTCTTCCTCCTAATCCTCCCTCATCCCACAGAAACTGAAAGCACTCTTCGGCGAGGAGGGCGGGGATGTGCTGGAGGAAGAGCCGATGCCCCCCAAACCAGCTCCCACTTCTGCCTTTCAAAGCTTCATCAAGTTCTCTTTTCTAGCCTTTGTTTTTGGTGACTGCTGAAGATGAGCGTTTGAAGAAGGAAGGCAGGGCCTGTGGTGAGTGGGCCAGCAGGGAAGACGGCACGTATTGCACCACCTCCTTTGAAGCCACCCTTTCGACAGCCACCCGTCATGCAATCCTCCCTAACCCCTGCCCTTTCCTCGCCCAGTCCAAATCTCCCTATCACACTTGACTGAGTCTACCAGTTTCTTTTCGCAGAGCCATCTTTCAATGTGCAACTTTTTCCTTTCGTGACCATACGGGTTGGATAAAGCTTTACCAACTGCCCATGAAATGGTGCTCAAAGCCGGGACAGTCGAAGAAAGACGCTCAAGCCTTTTTCAGACACGAATAGGTATTGGATATTGAGATAGAACATTGAAGGAATGAAAAAAGAGGTGAAACTTCGCTTAGTGCCATATTTTCGAGATGGGGATAGTCGATTGCCGATCGCATTGGACGACATTCCATTTCGCTGTGACCTGCCCTCCTTCAGCGAATGCCCAAATTCGTTAGCAATGGCATGAAAATCTTTCACAGTATCCAAAGTACTATTTAGGATGGGCCAAAGCAAGCATCGTTTGGCCTGCAATGGGCTGGAATTCGCCAACCTTCTGCATCTTCTTCTCCACAGCCGCCCTTTTCGTCGCTTCTTTCTTCGCAAGCTGGAACTGATATCTCCAAATCGTCTCCACATCGCCTACATCCGTCTTCGCAACCCCAGTTCTTGGCCCACCGATTTTTCCTGGTCTCGTCTTTTCAGTGCTCCTTTTTCTTCTGCTCCTTGTCTGCAGCTCATGGAGAACAATTTGGGAATAGGTGAGGAATTTAGGGTAGATACAGGTCGGAGCGGTTGGGATTATTGCTGCGTCGAAGTCTGGAAAGCGATCGCCTCATGTGGTGGCTGTCAACCTTGGGCGGGGCCTACAGCGCTCTCGGGGAGTACACGCAATATGCTGTACACTTTCAGCCTTTCTTCGCTCTGCTAACTGGTGAAGTAAGTAAGTGGTAGATGGAGAAGGCGGCAGAAACTTCGATGAAGCAGCTGAAGCTGGCTTTGCTGATTGGAGAGCCAGTGTTGATCAGTCGTTGTCGAGTATTCTGCGCCCTGGCCTTCATCCAGTACCGACGTTTCAAAGCCGCTGCCAACATTATCCGGTTCCTGTTTTGCTTCAGGAATTTTGAAGTAGGCTTTGTTGTGAAGCATTAAAAAATATTTAGCGTCAATTTTTAATAAAATTTTGAGCAATGTGTGTTTTGATTCTCAAAAGGTTTACCAATAAATGTCCCAAATTTCGAGAGAAAATAGATTTAAATATCAATAGGTGCATTTCTAAGAACTTTTCGGATTTTCGCATTAAGAGAGCTTTTCTGAGAAAGTCAAAGGTTTGAAATACGGGGACGGGCAAAAATTTTTACCCATTTTTTATATTTTTGATAGAGGAACGGACGGACACATGAGAGGTCAAAGCTCAAAATCCGATTTTTAGCAAATTTTTTTAAGAGACAGTTTGCGAGAGGTTAGAGAAGGGGTATTCCACTTACGAAAAAATGAAGGTTCGAGTTGGAAGCCGTGATTGGGTCATGGTTTTGGTCCATTTAGTTGTCATCTCAGCCCAAGAAACCCCGGCCCAAAATATGGCCCCCTTGCAGAGAAATGGCCATTTTTCGAATACCTACTTTTTTGACTCTTGGAGCACCATAAAATCAAATTTTGACCTATTTCAACCAATATTATTAAACGAACCCCCAACTTTTGTATATCAATCAAACCGCAAAAAACACAGCAAGTTTAATGGTGAAAACGATTTTTTCCAAAAGAAAAATTTTTTCAATTGATTTTTGAAAAAACCGATTTCTGCATTTTGCAATTTTGGGCACAAAAAAACTGATTTCAAAAAATGATCAAAAAATTAAAGGCTAAGACCTAGCCTATCTTTTTAATCACATTCTTGCCGTCATTTTGGTATATATTACATTGCAAATGGCGATGTGACAGTCGGAAATTTTTCTGATTGAAAATTGCAAGTCCGATTTCGCCCCTATGTTATAACATAGGCAAAAAATCGCCAAAAAAATTTTGTTTTCAAAAATCTAATTTTTTGGCCTGAAATGTTCTATTGGGATCCCATACACCCCGCTGTACCATTTGTTTCCCCAGATTTAGTCTCAATCTGCTCAAACTGAAATGCCCTTTTTCCTATGCTTTAACATTGCCTATGCTATAACATAGGAAAATGGTCATTTCAGTTTGAGCAGATTGAGACTAAATCTGGGGAAACAAATGGTACAGCGGGGTGTATGGGATCCCAATAGAACATTTCAGGCCAAAAAATTAGATTTTTGAAAACAAAATTTTTTTGGCGATTTTTTGCCTATGTTATAACATAGGGGCGAAATCGGACTTGCAATTTTCAATCAGAAAAATTTCCGACTGTCACATCGCCATTTGCAATGTAATATATACCAAAATGACGGCAAGAATGTGATTAAAAAGATAGGCTAGGTCTTAGCCTTTAATTTTTTGATCATTTTTTGAAATCAGTTTTTTTGTGCCCAAAATTGCAAAATGCAGAAATCGGTTTTTTCAAAAATCAATTGAAAAAATTTTTCTTTTGGAAAAAATCGTTTTCACCATTAAACTTGCTGTGTTTTTGCGGTTTGATTGATATACAAAAGTTGGGGGTTCGTTTAATAATATTGGTTGAAATAGGTCAAAATTTGATTTTATGGTGCTCCAAGAGTCAAAAAAGTAGGTATTCGAAAAATGGCCATTTCTCTGCAAGGGAGCCATATTTTGGGCCAGGGTTTCTTGGGCTGAGATGACAACTAAATGGACCAAAACCATGGCCCAATCACGGCTTCCAACTAGAACCTTCATTTTTTCTCAAGTGGAATACCCCTCCTACAAGTCCTCTCAATCCTCTCGCATACTGCCTCTTAATTATCTGAAGAGTCTTATGCACTCTAAGTGGTCCGATCGCTTCTTGATTTATTTTGGAAACTAACTGACCAAAGCCCAAGAAAGCTGGTAATTTGCACGAGGCTGCTATGAGGGCGGTCAGGATCGCAGCGCTTGTTTAAAAGGCAATTCCAAGCCTACATTCTGCCCGGCCACAAAGAAGCGGGACCGAAATCAATCTGAAATCCAATCCGAAATCTGAACAGTGAAACTGCAGCTCTAATGCTAGTTCTGAAGCTAACAATCCTATAAAGCAACCCATTTGGATAAGGCAAGGTTTGAGTAGACAAATGGGCACTTGAATGCAGGTGAAAATTGCTGATCAAATGTTTCTGGAAAAGTTTTGGGAGCAGTTGATGCAAAGGGGATGGTAATTGAGCTGTAGCAAAACAAGCGAATGGGAGGGGTAGCTTTTGGAAGTGCAATGAGATGCGAGGGAATGCTGAAACTTTGCCAAAACGAATTTTCTATTTTCCCTGATTCCCTACCCCCTACGAAAATGAAAAGCAAGGCCATAAATCGAAATGAGAGGAGTGCTGGGGGTTGAAGGGATAGGCGTAGAAGTTGAGGTGCTCGTTGCAGCCGTTCTTCTTGCAGCCGTTGCTGCCCTGGCCCATGCCGCCGCTGCTGCTGTCCTGGTTCTCCTCCCGCTCGCCTCCTCTTCCCTTTTCAATCCAGCCGGAAGCAGGAGAGGACAAGAGTTTGAAAGTGGAGCACCAAAAGCTGAGGTGCGACAAGAGCAAGAGTGCTCTTGAATCACCAGACGCGCTTGTGAAGAATGAAGGAGAGGGAAGGCATTGCAGACGCGGAAGGCGGCCCCGTTGCTGCCGCTGAGCTTGCTGGAGGCCCTGAAGACGCGGAGGGCGGCCCCGTCGCTGCCGCAGAACTTGTGGCCGTTGCTGGAGGCCTTGAAGACGCGGAGGGCAGCCCCGTCGCCATCGCAGAACTTGTAGCCGTTGCTGAAGGCCTTGCAGACGCAGTGGGCGGCCCCGTCGCTGCCGCGGACCTTGTAGCTGTTGCTGGAGGCCTTGCAGACGCGGAGGACGGCCCCGTCGCCGCCGCGGACCTTGTAGCTGTTGCTGGAGGCCTTGCAGACGCGGAGGACGGCCCCGTCGCCGCCGCAGAACTTGGAGAAGTTGCTGGAGGGCCTGGGAATGCGGTAGGCAGCCCTGGCACTGCCGCAGAGCTTGAAGAAGTAGAGGGATGCCTTGCAGACGCGGTGGGCGGCCCCGGCGCCGCCGCGGAGCCTGGAGCAGTTGCTGAAGGCCTTGAGAACGCGGTGGGCTTTTAGCCTCTTTTGATGTGCCCTTTCTGGCATCTTCTTCTCGCCCCACCTCCTGAGAGCTGGAGAGGGGCCCCTTTTGATCACTTTGTGGGCTTTTCGCCTCTTCTTCCCGCCCCTCCTCCCATGGACTAGAGGGGGGCCCTTTCTGCCTCTTGGAGAAGCTGAAGATGTTCTTGATGGCCTTGCAGCTGCTGCTGCCCCCGTAGCTCTCCTTGCAGCCGGTCTCCGCTGTGCCCCGTGTCCCTGGAGATGAGTGGGAGAGCTTGAGTTGGCCGTCCTCATTGCCGGTGTAGAAGACGTTGGCCCTGGTGCCGCTGTTCCCCATCTCCTCCTTCCTTCTCTTGCCTTCCTTGGCAGTAGAAGAGGACTTGCTGCTTCGCTTGGCGCTGGTGACAGCTGTGCCCCATGGCTGTGTCGATGAGCGGGAGAGGCTGAAAGTGCTGTGGTTGGGCTGGGAAGGCTCCTCGTAGCCACCGCCGCCATCGCTGGCCTGGGAGGTGCTGTAGGCAGGCTGGGAAGGCTCTTCGTAGCCCCCGCCGCCATCGCTGGCCTGGGAGGTGCTGTAGGCAGGCTGGGAAGGCTCCTCGTAGCCCCCGCCGCCGTCGCTGGCCTGGGAGGCGCTGTAGGCGGGCTGGGAAGGCTCTTCATAGCCCCCGCCGCTGTTGCTGGCCTGGGAGGCGCTGTAGGCGGGCTGGGAAGGCTCTTCATAGCCCCCGCCGCTGTCGCTGGCCTGGGAGGCGCTGTATGCGGGCTGAGAAGGCTCCTCGTAGCCCCCACTGCCATCGCTGGCCTGGGAGGCGCTGTAGGCGGGCTGGGAAGGCTCCTCATAGCCCCCGCCACCATCGCTGGCCTGGGAGGCGCTGTAGGCGGGCTGGGCGTGCTCCTCGTAGCTCTGGCTGCTGTCGCTGGCCCGGTGGACGCTGTAGGCAGTCTGGGAAGGCTTCTCGTAGCCTATGCTGCCGTCGCTGGTCAGGTGGACGCTGTAGGTGGTCTGGGAAGGCTCCTCGTGGCCTCTGCCACCATCGCTGGTCTGGTGGATGCTGCAGGTGAGCTGGGAGGGCTTCTTGTAGCCCACGCCGCCGTCGCTGGCCTGAGTGGCGCTGTAGGCGGGCTGGAAGGGCTCCTCGTAGCCTCCGCCACTGTCGCTGGCCTCCTTGCAGCTGTTGCTGGCCTTCTGGTAGCCCTCGCTGTCGTTGCTGGTCTGGGAGACGCTGTAGGCGGGCTGGGCATTGGCGCTGTAGCTGATGATGAACCTGACGGTCTCCTCATTGTCCTCCTGGGGGCTGTTGAGGCTGGCGGAGCTGCTGAAGGCCTGGGCAAGGCTGGAGACGAGCTTGGGGGCTCCTTCGGCGAGCTGGAGGAGCGTTTTCTGGGCATCGTGGAGGTCGAAGTAGACGAAATCCGCGAGCATTGCCTGGGTGAGAGGAAAGGAGAGTAGCCAATGAGAAGGTAGGCGCTTGAGGAGGGCTGCGTGGAGGCTGTGAAGGCGGACGATGCTGGCTGGGTTGAGGATGGCGTCCTCGAAGAAGTCAGCAAGCTCCTGGTCCAGCTCCTTGGCCTGGGCGTTGATGGAGAGGGACTTCTTCTTCTCCTTGCACTTGGGACTGGAGAGCTGGTTCATTTTGAACTTGTTCTGATTTGAAAAGCCCTGAGGAGGGCTGTTTGTGTACACTCTCCGCTGGTGGGGGGTAGTGGGAGATGTAGATAGGCAAGGGGATGTGTGTGGGCCTAAACTGTGCTGTATGACGTCACTAGAGAAGGTTCTGGAAGGCTGCTCTTCTGCGAAAGAGAATCGCATGGAGCGGGGTTTGGAAAGGGGTAGGAGAGGCTGAGGGCAAAGCTGTGCACCCATAGGCTGTCGTCCTGAGGCCGTCGCTCGTGGCCTGGTTGCTCTCGCTTGAGCTGGAACCAACTACACCACCCAGACACTCTCCAAAGCACTCAAAGCAATGCACCGAAAGTTGAGGTGAAACTAGGGCTGAGAATGAGCCCTAATTCCACCTAGCACACTTGAGCTGGAGAGGAGAGGTTGGGTGAAGTGATGGTGTAGAGGCTGTGAAGATGCTGGTGGCGCTGATGCTGAAGTTGGGGAAGCCCACGGAATAATGCTCCGTTCTAGGGCTGGGGTTGAGAGGAGAGGAAATGAGGGGGTCGTTGTAGACGTCCTAGGCAAGGTTGAGCTGCTCAGAGCCGTCCTGCTTGGAGTCCATCCCACCCTTGTCCCTGCTGGAGTTGTCCAGGTTCTCCTCGTTGCCGTTCACCTTGCTCTTGCTCCTCCCCGCGGAAGAGTAGCTGATGGTGAAGGCTGTCCCCGAAGGCTCCACTGAAGAGTCTTATGCGCTCTAAGTGGTCCGATCGCTTCTTGATTTATTTTGGAAACTAACTGACCAAAGCCCAAGAAAGCTGGTAATTTGCACGAGGCTGCTATGAGGGCGGTCAGGATCTCAGCGCTTGTTTAAAAGGCAATTCAAAGCCTACGTTCTGCCTGGCCACAAAGAAGCGGGACTGAAATCAATAGCTGAACAGTGAAACTGCAGCTCTAATGCTAGTCTGAAGCTAACAATCCTATAAAGCAACCCAATGGATAAGGCAAGTTTGGAGTAGGCCAAATGGACAGATGAATGCAAAGCGCGTATCATGATCAAAAGTTTTGGAAAAGTTTTTGGGAGCAGTTGGTGCAAAGAGATACAAAATTAGGCTGTAGCAAAAGGATGCGAGTGGGATGGAAAGGTTGGGAGGCGCAAATGAGCAACCCAATGGACCAATTTATTTTGGAAACTAACTGACCAAAGCCCAAGAAAGCTGGTAATTTGCACGAGGCTGCTATGAGGGCGGTCAGGATCGCAGCGCTTGTTTAAAAGGCAATTCCAAGCCTACATTATCAAATGATTAAGAAATTTAAATTCAGGAAATAATTGTAGAGAAATGAACATATAAATAAAATGCTCTTCTCATTTTAAGACGATTCGACAGATGGTCAAATCATCAAAATCCGTTGAGCGAATCAAGAGTTATCAATGATTGAAAATTCGCCCATTTTTTAAATTAAATAAAATATGCTAAAAATCGAATTTTGAGTTTTGATCACTATGCTCTACCAAAAATCATAAAAACATGTCAACTTTTGATTAAGAAAAATATAAGAAAGAGGGGTAAAAATTTTGCCCGCCCTACTTTTTGACCTCTCACCCTCCAAGTTCTCCATGTTGTTCTAAAAAAAATTAAAATAATGAAAAATATCAGTCACCTGCTTTTGCTTATTCAGATGCTGAATTATTCAGGAGCGTTTGCTACATGGAATGTAATAGTGAATAAATGTGATATTGAAGGGCAGAGTATGCAGCAGCAAAGATGTATGGCTCTTGGACGCTGGAACAAGCATGCGTCGGCGTTTGGACCAAATTGCAACTAGAACGAAAACGCAATCGACCACGCCTTTCGTGACTTCATTTTGCCTCATTGCTCCTTTCAATCATTCCATGATTCTCAGCGTTTAACTCAGTTAACGTCCTGCATTATCTGTGATCTGTCCAATGAGACAAAGGCTATACTGCATTAAGTGCATTTCTTTCTTTGGAAAAATGAAAGGAATATAAGCTCAACATTAGAACTCTAACAGACTCTACCAACATATTAGCTCAAAAGAATGGAGGCTGGTTGTCAGTTTCGTTCTTTTTCTCCAGGAGTCCAAACTTGGTTGTGCTTTTTCTTTCCTCTTCCGTGGTGACGGCGCTGGCGAGGCCAACGAATTTCACTGTGGTCCTCAAACGTCATGCGCATGAATGGATGGCGGTGAAATGGATGGCGAAAGAAACCTGGCAGGGTCAAATCGAGACTGTTGACTAGTGACGTTGGCGAATGCGAGTGCAGCCTTGGTGGCGTCCAGTATCTGGAAGTAGAGGCTGGAGTCGTTGAGGCCTCGTCGGCTGCTGCCTCTGCTCACGCCTGCGCCCAGCGTTCATGCTCTCTGGGCATGAAGGGTAGGGCGGGGTGGAAGTTGAGGCAGACCGGTGAGGTCGGCAGGGGAGGGGAAGGGTCGGGTGGAGAGTCTGGGAGGGGCGGTGCGTAGACGCGGCGTGACAGTGCGCACGCTGGCCAGCTCAGAAAGCAGTGGACAGCTTTGCTCGTTGCACATGTCCATCTCCTCTCGCTCCCCCGGACAGCGCCCCGACTTCGGACACGCTCGCGCCCTCATCTGCAGCTCACCCTCACCCTTCTCACTTCTCCCCTCACCCCCCCTCTCTACCACCAACCCTCATGCCTCCGCCGCATGTGTTGCTGCAGACACTCCAAGGACCTGGAACTCATGCAGTTGGAGTTGGGGTTGAGGAAGGAGGGCGACAAAGCCAACTCCAGGCACTCCATGAGAAGAAGATGCAGGGTGCCAAGTCGCAGGGGCGCACCTCAGAGGCTATCCCTCCGCACATGAAGGGCATGCTGCACTCACGCTCACGCACCTGCTCCCCCATTCCGCACCTGCACACACACCCTCAAATGCGGATATTGAACTGAGGCAAAGGGGAAGAGGACGTAGTGGAGCAGGCAGACCAGGGGCCCCAGGGAAGCCAAACGGCCTCAGTGGGAGGCCGCCCGTCGCAGGGTTGCTCAAGACAATTCTCTGTATCCTCCGCCAAGCCCGGGCAGGCCCCAGGCAAGGGACACTGCCGCGTTCGCCCTCGCACCCCCTGCCCACACGTCACCGAGCAGAAGCTCCAGGCCGACCTTCAATCCCGTGCTCCTTTCCCTCTCCCCTCCTCCCTCAGTCACTTCCACACCATCTGCTCCACTCAGGGCAGCGCCCTGCGTCGCAGACTTCCTGCTCCTCCGCCAGGCCTGGACAGGCTCTGGGGATGAGGCACTGGCGACTGCGCCTTCGCTGGCCCAGGTCCCCGCAGGTCACCGAACACTCCCCCCAGGAACTCCACGGACTCCACCCCTGCACCTCGCCTGGAACCCCACCGCTTCCCCTGCCTCACCGTCCACCACACCTGGGGAGGAGGATACCGGGACAAGCGGGCTCTATGCACACCTCGCTCTGCTCTGCTGGACCCTGGCACTCCGCGGGCCGGCCAAGACAGGAACGGCGTCGCGCCCGCTCTCCCGCGTTGCAGCTTACCGAACACCCGCCCCACTCAGCCCACGACGACCAGCCTCCTCTCTCGCACCTCAACTCACCCATCTTACTACCCTGCCCTTCGCACTGCCTCTACTCACGCGGGGAGTGGGCAGAACTCATCCTGCTGGGCAGGGCCCTGGCAGAGCGGATTCCCCGGCTCGCTGCACTGGCGCTGGCGGAAGCGCCGCGCCGCCCCACACGTCACCCCACAATCGGACCAGGACGACCAGCCCAGCCAGGATGCCTGACCCACACCTGGAACCCGTAGCCCTAGCTTGGGAGGGCGGGGGAGGAGGGGGAGGCTGACTTGGGCAAGGGATGTTGGCGCAAGATTGCTGCTGGCGCTCCTCGCCGGGCGGGCAGTTCCCCGGCTCGCTGCACTGGCGGAAGCGGAACTGCACTCCGCCCCCACACGTCACACTGCACGACGCCCACGACGTCCACGGGAACCAAACCGACTCCCCGCATTCACCTAAACACCCCATCTTCCATCTACCCCACTCACATGGACAGCCAAGAGACCCATGAAGCAGGGTCTGTTCTCAATCTCAGGGCGGAACTCGTCGCCGCAGATGCGAATGCGGTTCTCAGCCCCGCCGCGCCCGCACGTCAGCGAGCAATCGCTCCACTGCGTCCACTGCTGACACTCCACTGGTGGGGCTTGCGTGATGGGGCCAGGGACATCGGTGCACGGCGGACGACTGCAGCGCTCCTGCTGGAACTCTTCCCCCGGACAGTTGCCGCCCACCGGACAGGAACGCGCTCTCGTTCGCACTCCCTCTCCACACGTCACACTTCAATCCACCCCTCCTCTTCACCCCTTCTACTCACAACAAATAGGCTCCGTCACCTGCAATCGCTCCAGGGCGACCAAGGCTCCCAGCCTAGGGGCGGCGGCAGGGTCCCCGGAACTGGACCCGGACACAGCTCCAGCGCGCACTCCTCCGTCTGGAACGGCGTCCCTGGACAGGCCCCTAGGACAGGGCAGGTGCGGCGACGCTCTCGAGAGCCGCGGCCGCAGGTGACGCTGCACTCCGTCCACGCCGCCCACGTGCTCCACCGCACCAGCGACACCCCGGCGCAGGCCTCCAGGTTGCACTCTTCCCGCTGCAGCTCCGAGCCCGGGCACACCGCCCCTCTCGGACACAGCCGCATTCGACTACGCACCCCCGCGTCACAGCTGGCCGAACAAGCGCTCCTCAAGCAATAGCCCCATCTCCTCTCTCCACCTCCGCCTACTCAAAGGCTGACCATTGCTGCCAGGTGAGCCAACCGCTGGGTGGCGGGGGGCAGGCCCTCAGGAAGCAAGAGCCACTCTGCTCCGCCGAGCCTGGGCAGAAGCCGCCTGGAGGACAGCGATGGGTTCGGAAGCGCATCCCCTCCCCACAGGTCGCCGAACAGCTCCCCCACTCCCCCCACTCGCTCCAACCCTCCACCCCTGGCCGACTCGTCACTCTCAACACCGCTCCTCCTTCTCTTCCAACCCTACTCCATCACAAATGGCTTGATTGGGAACGTGATGCAAGGCTGCATATTGCAGGGCATGATCTCATTGTCCCGCCCCGGCCCACACTGGCCGCTTGGTCGCAGGCACGCTCTACTCCGACGACGCACGCCATCACCACACGTCGCATCGCACGGACCCTGACACACCACACCACCACTCTCTCCCTCTCCCAAGTGGGTGGAAGGGGGAGGCTACCCACTGACCCCAGGAGGCCCATCCAAGGACTTGGTCGCAGGGGCCGTCGTTGCAGGCCTCCCGCTCCTCAGCCACACCCTCGCAGAGGTCCGGCACCGTACACTGACGCGTGCGCCCTCGCTCACCCTCCCCACAGCTCACCGAACACTCCCCCCATCGGCCCCAGCTCAATCCCTCCGCCTTTCCCCTCTCTCCTCCTCCTCAGCCCCAGCTCTCCTCACTTGGTCCAGAAGGCCGTCGGCGCCAGATCGTAGCGCTGGCAGCGGCACGGGCGCCGGGCCATCTCCCGCAGACTCCGCCCCTCCACTCCGCACCATTGCGTTGCCTTGTGACAGCCACGCTCCCGTTCCCGGGAACCTGTCAGCCGCCCTCATTGCAGGAGCTTGGAGGTGCTAGGAAGTGAGAGGGACCCTGGCAGGGGTTGTCTGGGTCGGTGCAGAAGGACCAGTCGCCCCAGGCCGACCACATACCCTTCACCTCCTCCAGCTCATCCTCCGCTCGACACTTGCGCACATTGCACGGACGCTCGTCCTTCGCCAGAAAGTTGGACCCCCGACATGACTGCAGTCAGCAACACTCACCCTTTGCCTCCTGCTGCTTCCCCAGCTGAAAAGAAGAGTACGGAGCAAATCTTCTCCCGAATCTGTAGGCCGCGAGCTCCACAGGTGGTCGTGCACTGGCTCCAGGCGCCCCAGTTGGACTGCTCCACCAGTCTCGGCCTCTGCTTCCCTTCTCCACCCTTCTCCACACTCCCCTCCTTCACCCCACGCCCCTCCTCCAACGCCTTTCGACACTCCTCCGACACCTGTTCCACATCAAATTCTTGCCCTCACTACTCTTCCACTTCAAATCAGCTTCCATACCTGATAGTAGGAATACTGTGGGTAGGCGGCTGGGACCATCTGGACCAGCTCCACCCCTTCGTCGTCCAAGGAGCGCTCGAACAGGGTACACATCGTCTGAGACTTCACTCCCATCTCCAACCACCCACACCACACACTCAGACCACACCCAGCAGAGCAAAGAGGAAGAGGAAACTCTGAGGAAGAGGAAGCTTTTGCAATTGGCCTGAGACTTGCAGAGGTGGATGCAGCGGGGGAGATTGAGGACGGAGGCGGACTTGAGCGGAGCCACCTGACCCGCCAGGTCCACGTCCTGCCACATCCTGTAGCCTTGGTAGCACAGCTGCCCCCACACCTCCACCACCCCCAGCCCTCCAAGCAACACTCCCAGCAGCAACATACCTTCTCTCTCCGCCTACTTTACCCGCACATGGCACTGAGGCACAGTTCCCCTCTCAATCCCCAACCCTCCTCCCACCCCTCAATCTCCATCGCTCCTCCCACGTCTCCGGCTTCCGGACGCCAGGGGCCGAAATCAGGCCGCCCCCACGACACTCCGCAAACAGACGGTCACACACATCTCTGCCCTGCCACTCTTCAACACTCCCATCCATGAGCACTCAGTACTCCCTCCGCACTGCTGTCCTCATCCTACCCTCCTCAACCCACCTCCCGCCTTCACTTCTTTCCCTCTTTCTGCTCAAACACCGCCTACTTCCACATACATCTTCCCTATCCATCATCTACTGCAAGCACACTTACCACCAAACTTACTTACCAGTCTTATCTGCTTCGAAAACAGTTGGATATGTTTTTAGTTCGCTTTTATATGGCTATTTCTAAGTATGCATAAAAAGTGCAAATAATTGATTATTTGAAAATCTATTTCGTAAATTTCGTAATTTTCGGAAGTTTTTTTTAGAAAGATGGAATAAACTAAATTTTCTTTTCTCTGAGACGGCTTCAATGGCCGTCAAACCATGATCATTCGTTGAAAACCGAGAGCTATCTATGGGTGATAAAAACTCGTTTTCAAAGGACGCCAAAATGAAATTCACAACCCCACCAAAATACACAAGGTATTATCGGCTATCGCCAATAGATGCGCGGCCTTGATGCTTAGTAGGTTTTGATGATTGTTGGCTTTCCCAAAGAATTCAAATGTGATACAAAGAAAGAAATGTTCAGCTTGATAAGGAATCCACTAAAATGAATCAAGAATGGTAAAGGTAAAAGCTGGGTAAGGTAACGAAATGGTACCTTGGTAAAAGTCTTTTTTAGGTTTCTGAGGCTTTAAAATTATAAATAGTACTTTAAATGTTAATAAATAATTAATAAAAGTAATATGCACTTTTTCGAAAAATTTTCGAATTTCAAAGACCCAATTTTTATAGTTTTTTGGCCATAATTCTGGAAGAAATCAAAATGGCGCCGATCCCACAAAAACGTCCCGAGCCACCACCCAGACGGACCTTCATGCAAAAAATCAGCCAATTTCATTGAAAAACCGAGGAGTACGGGCGGCGGTACCACACACATATATATATACTAGTAATGTGGGTCAGTGGCCGCGCTTCGCGCGGCCACACTTTTGAATCCTTCAGAGCATATGAAATATTCAAGTTCATTTTTTTCTTCTTTTAATCCAATGACTGGTGTCTGTTGATCACAGGCATTAAGTATCAATGCTGAAATGAATTAATTCTACATCACAACAAAGTTCAGCATTTTAAGTTCCACCAGTGTTAGAACCTCAACAAATCAAAATGGCAACTAAAACAAGGTATACTCGGCTATCGCCAAGATGCGCGGCCTTTGGTCCAAATAAAAACCTCAAATAACATTACTATACCACCCATATGAATTACTGCCAAAAGTGAGCTGATTTTATTAAAAACTCAGGGATTTATGGATGTTCGAATTTTTGAAACATCAATATTTTAGGTTTTTGACAAAATATGAAGAGATAATAAACATTTTAAAAAGTCCTTTTCTGAACTTCAATTTACCACCTTGATAGACGTTCATGCCAAAATTCAACTGATTTCATAGAAAAACCATCGATTTATCGATGTTCAAATTTTTGAAACATCAAGATTTTAGGTTGTTCGCCATAAATCAGGAAATAATTAGTATTTCGGAAATTCCTTTTGCCAGC
Source organism: Ptycholaimellus sp. GST1_10 (assembly GCA_030248095.1). Classification (NCBI taxonomy): domain Eukaryota; kingdom Metazoa; phylum Nematoda; class Chromadorea; order Chromadorida; family Chromadoridae; genus Ptycholaimellus; species Ptycholaimellus sp. GST1_10. Next base: position 2,779 of record JASANA010009348.1, on the reverse strand, counting down.
TGCAAGATATCACCTTAATGGACGTACCTGCCAAAATTCAGCCAATTTCATTGAAAAACCATCGATTTATGGATGTTCGAATTTTTGAAACATCAAGATTTTAAGTTTTTCGCCATAAATCGGGAAATAATTAATATTTCGGAGATTCCTTTTGCCAGCTTCAAGATATCAACTTGATGGACGTACCTGCCAAAATTCAGCCAATTTCTTTGAAAAACAAGTGATTTATGAATTTTCGTATTTTGAAACATCGAAAAATTGAGTTTTGGGCGAAAACCGAAAAATTACGCCCATCCCAAAAAATGGCCTGGAGATACCACCCAGAAGGACCTTCATGCAAAAAATTAGCCAATTTCGTTGAAAAACCGCGGAGGCCCGGCCCCGGAAAGACACATATATATATACTAGTAATATTGGTCAGTGGCCGCGCTTCGCGCGGCCACACTTACTCAGTATCAGCACATTTCACTCCAAATAAAATCTTTCAAATGAAATCGGAAATTTAAATGAAATCTCCCAATTTCTTGAAAACATAAAATATCGTAAACTATTGAACACATTCAATGCTGTATAAATATAAGGAAACAGCACAGCAACATAAATGTTTTAAGTTCCATCAGTTTAGGAAGCTCCTGATCAGAACATAAACTCGAAAAAGACCTATGACTTCAAGCTTCCAATGCAGTCAACGCAGCCTCTGACATTCAACACCTGCTTGTCCCTACAAATCAATACCTTGAAACATCAGCTCACTGAGTAGGGCCAAAATCACGAAAATTGACTTTACTCAATGACATTTTAAACAAAAATCATTTTGATAAAATAACAATGTAAATAGATGATATTAAGAGGCCCTTTATGTAATGGGTCAAATATAGCTGGAAAAGTCGATTTCAGAAGTTTCCAAGATTATGACCCAGGATGATAGAGGGTTCATTTGCGATCACCCTCCCGTTGAAATTTTTGAAAAAGACCTTTCCTAGCCGGAGATATGGTCAAAAATGTAAACTGAGTCATAAAATTTGGTCCATTTTGGCGAATTCTGAGTTTCCAGCAAATTTGGCTTCAAAGCACAGCTAAAATTCATTCAATACCCAACTTCCGCATACCATTGTGAACTTAAGGACCTAACAAGTAAGTTTCTGTTAAAATCTTAGCCGTTTTAGGTGATTTTTGCAAAATATGACCCAAGAAAAGTTAAATTCACAGATTTCAAATTTTCAAAAAAAAGTGATATTCTTCCAATTTTCACAAAATTTTTGGTTAAATGCCCCCCAATGCACATCATTTTCAAATTTTTCACTTTATTTGGAACATTTTGATACCCATTTTGTATGGAACAATGGAAGCAGATAGGAGCTACAGCCTTTAAAACTCAGTCACCTCCAAAAATGCCCTATGTTAAAACATAGGACGCTTCAGCTGTGGTAAAATTTTTGCACTAAAAAACTTCCTGCTCATCCAAAAAGCAATTTAAACCCAATTCCTTTTCAGACTTGCTAAATCTAATCCTTAGGCATGTTTTGATGCCAAAACATCACTGGTTGTGTCTCAATTTTTCCTCAACTGGGCCCCTATTTGACAGCAAGTCCGAGTTTAGCCCCATGTTATAACATAGGCAAAAAATGAACAATATTTTTTTTGTCTTGAAATTCAAATGCAATGCCCAAAACGCAAACAACTAACTCAGATACACCTAAAAATACCAAATTTACCATATATTTTATAATTTAATTCAACCTAATATGATGCTGAAATTGGCCAATTTTCAACTTAAAATGAGCATAAATTAAGACTGTTTAATTTGTTATATTTCCAAGTAATGGCTATAAAACAGGTATTTTTAGGTGTAACTGAGTTAGTTGTTTGCGTTTGGGCATTGCATTTGAATTTCAAGACAAAAAAAATTTTGTTCATTTTTTGCCTATGTTATAACATGGGGCTAAACTCGGATTTGCTGTCAAATAGGGGCCCAGTTGAGGAAAAATTGAGACACAACCAGTGATGTTTTGGCATCAAAACATGCCTAAGGATTAGATTTAGCAAGTCTGAAAAGGAATTGGGTTTAAATTGCTTTTTGGATGAGCAGGAAGTTTTTTAGTGCAAAAATTTTACCACAGCTGAAGCGTCCTATGTTTTAACATAGGGCATTTTTGGAGGTGACTGAGTTTTAAAGGCTGTAGCTCCTATCTGCTTCCATTGTTCCATACAAAATGGGTATCAAAATGTTCCAAATAAAGTGAAAAATTTGAAAATGATGTGCATTGGGGGGCATTTAACCAAAAATTTTGTGAAAATTGGAAGAATATCACTTTTTTTGAAAATTTGAAATCTGTGAATTTAACTTTTCTTGGGTCATATTGGGCCTCAGCCCCTACGGCCCCTACGCTTCGCCTAGCATGCTTCGCATGCCAGGCTACGCTCCGGGGCCTCCGCACCCATGCCCTCCGGCCTACGGAGCTCTGACTGCCCTGCTCTCCGCGGCAGGCGGCCTTCGGCCGCGCAAAAATGGTTGTCACAATCTTTCAGCACACTCGCTTGTTGTACACCAGTTGAGTTTTAAATATACCAATATTCTGTCATCATACGTATTTTTGGCTGCATTTTTAATTGATGTTTTTATCGTGTGATATTGTTTGAATAATCTTAAACTAGTGACAAAAATTGGCCACAGAACCAAATAGTGTTCAGGAGGTAATATATTTTACTGAGGATTAATTGTGCTTGCGTGAATGAATTGCTTGCGTGAATTGATTGCGTGAAGCATAGCTTTGTGACA
>JASANA010009345.1:0-16245 GCA_030248095.1 Ptycholaimellus sp. GST1_10 | reverse complement strand
TGTCAAAAATGACACCTCCTCCGATTTTGTTGAAATTTATTTCCCAGTTAGGGAACACCAAAGTAAGGTTTTAACTCGGGGCAATTTCAATTTTTCAATAAACAGACAAATAGTCAATTACCGCAATATTTTACTCTGACGCAAATGAAGAAGCCATTTACATTTTCAGCTAATGGGCTCAAATTCTCAAGTCATACGGATAACAAGACTAAAATGTTACAGCATGATAAGCTTATGAAAATTTGATCATCAAAAAGAAATAGACAAGTTGTAACAAAGTAGGTGGGTAGACATGTTTGGTAAGTTTCATAAGCTGAAGCTTCATCCTTGCATCTTTGCATGTCAAAGCGAGCCCGATGAAGCTTGCAATTCGTTGTCAGGATATGAAGATTGTCTAAGCCCAGCCAAAAGTTGCCATTTCTTGACACTGTCCCGAAGCCTTCTTCGTAGGCTGTCCAATTTTGGGCAAACTAAATGCTTGCATCGACTCGCCTATAGTAGAACATTTTTTGAGCTATAAATTTTGAGTGAATTCATTAACTGCTGCACTAAAGTATAACCACGATCCTTCATTTCGCATACAACCTTTACCACTTTTACCCGTGTACCATCGTATAGACGCAAGGAGTAAATGCCTGTCACTTGTACGCCTGCTTTGAAGTAGTCAGCACAAGTGAAGCAGGCAAATCCTCCGTCATCTAGAATCAAAAACAAATTTTCTAAAAATTTAAAAGTTCAAGATTGGAATTTACACTTGAAATTAGCTGAGACATGTTTTGTAATTTTATGTTATAAATGAAAAATTTTTCAAAAAAAATTGAAAAGACAGGCATAACCTTCCAATCTCTCCACAGCAGAATACTTTTGCTGATGCAAAGCTTCAGCTACAGGGCCGCAGGCCAATGCCAAGGCTTCGTTGCCCTGACAAGGTCACTAGTTAGATTACTGTATCTGTCGCGGCATCTAAAGGTCAAATTAGTGAAGAAACATTAATAGGATGAATTAAGAAAACTATATTTGATTGAGCTGGAATTGGGCCTTTGCAGAAGAACTGAGTCGAAACTCGTTGTGGTTCAGCACAATAGCTATGCCTTTACTGTAGATGCATGAGGGTTTTTGCAATTAAGTGGAGGTGATATAGAAGTCAAACGTAAAGCCCAGGCTATGGCAGATGGCACGAGCTTCCACAGCGCTTGTGACGCGATGCCCGTTGCAAACATAGCCCCAGTCTTCGCGGTTGGACAGTCGTACCTTGAAATTTTGATGAAAATTTGAAGTTTCGTCTAATAATTGCAAAAATGTTAACCTGAACCAATTCAACGATCAAATGGGGAGATGTTTTGCCCTTGGAATTCGCTAAACGGGCCTCCTCTCTGTGGATTTAGCCTTTTTAACTTTGTAATCATTAGTATCCTAAGTCTTAATTAATTTTGCTCACCCGTGGCTGATGCAATAATCATCAAAAAGCAGAGCATTGTTTTTGCAGCTTATGTTGTACAGCTGGCTCACTTTAACTCCAAATGACTGGCTGGTAATAATTGGCGAGACGAATCCTGGATCGCATAGGAACATTATCATGAACATTTGCATCAACATTAACATTTATCATATCTGGTACCATCGGCAGGCCAAAAGTGGGTCTCTTTTCTCCAAAATTTGCAATTGACTCGAGTAAAAAGTAAAGGAAATACATTTTCTACTAGTGGAATCTGCTGCTTGGACAGTTGCATTTTGTTTTTGGCGCGCAGTTCAGTGTCTCTTTCCATGCGCGCCCAAAAACAAAATGCAGATGACGCAGCAGATTCCACTAGTATAAAATGTATTTCCTTTACTTATTACTCGAGTCAATTGCAAATTTTGGAGAAAAGAGACCCACTTTTGGCCTGCCGATGGTACCAGATATTTCTTCCAGTTTTAATATAGTATAAAATTTATAAATACAAATTTTATAATGTTGGTTACATATTTAACTAATATTTTATTGGATAAATTTGAGAAATTTTCTTAGATTATGTTTAGGAGAATCGATTTTTGGGAAAATAGAGCTTTACATTAGGCCTTCCGATGATACCAGTTGTTTTCTCAACTTTAAACAGACAAAAATAAAAAAGAACTCTTGAGAAGGATTCGAACCTGCCAGGTTCATTCATCTGATCAATCGCGTACACCACTACACCACTGGGGCATATGCCACCTTAGCCCAACTTTAGATTTATCAATAAATGACTACATGATGAAGCCCAGTGACCGGGGGCAGGGGGTGGGGGGAAGAAATGAATACCTACTATCGTCCATTGAATAGATGCGGAGAAGAAGGAGTAGGAGTTCGGACAAATGGTTTTTTACAAAATTTACTACAATTATGCAACTTTTCAGCGATTTCTCGCGAGTTTTGGTCAATTTGATGATGCTCTTTCCAATGCAAAAAGAATTAGAAAGATTGAAGCCCCCTGTGACGAGCTAGAGCCTTATCAAAATAAAGATCTAGCAATAACTGTGGTGTTATACAGCAGGAACTTAGCCAGATTCTCTTTCATAGTCACAGGAAGGGAAGAGCCGCAGAGCGGAAACAGGTTAGGGCATCTCGGGGAAAATATACAGACTGATCCCAGCCTCCCTTCCGCCCGCCTCATCGACATAGGCCAACGAAACCGGCTTGGGAAACATCACAGCGCACCCGCGGGCGGCCAGGAAGGACAGGATCAATCACATCAGCAACTAGCGTGGGCAGAGGATCAGGCCTCGGATCTAAGCTACAAGCATCACAACACTAAGGGGCAGGAGGGGGATTATCATTCGGCGATCCTGGAGTCGAGTAGTTTCCGCATCCGGGGAAATAGGTCCAACATCCGCCCGAATCATTAGAATTGTAGATGGAGGGAGAGACGAGCTCCGTCCGGTCTCTTCAGCACCATTCGACGCCGGTGTAACTCGTAGCATCCTTCGTGATCAAGGCACCGTTTGAGTATCTTGTGGATCTCGACTGGAACACGGATGCCGTCGGGTTTCAAAATGTAGGTCCCTGCCCTAAGGCCGAAGCGGTGGAGGCAGAGGTCGCGACCCCAATCGATCTTGATGATGAAGTTGCGTCCCTCATCCTTCGTCATGAGCTTCCCTTCTTTGACTGACGAAGTGGAGTCCCCTTCTCATTTCCGAGTGCATGGCTGAATGAATGCCGCTCGGAGGTGGCCGCACAAGGCAGAGGCTTCGTCAGGCGCGGTGGGGCTAGCGACTGCTGACTCAGAGTTGGGAGGGTAGATGGATTGTTCCCGCTTCCGTCTCGCCTCCACCCACGTCAACCCCATGATCATGTCCTCTTCTAGCCAATTGCGTATGTGTTGATACACGATTCTCGGCGGAGGATTGATGCCGTCCAGATCGAGCATCCATGGGGGTTGTGGAAGTAACAGGATTCCGGAGGCCAGTTGATCCATCCATGGGGAATCAGCATGGTGATCCTTGAGACGGATGGTTGGGATCAGGCCGGACAGTGGACCGATGGCATCCCAGAACTCGGCAGGGGAAATAGACTGGTCCATGTTGTGGCAGGAAGATAGCTGGACTTCCTCCAAGCGGCCCCGGCGTGGCTGAAGGAAACCGAAGAACGCCCGTTTGGGTATTCCCTTGAAGCTGCAGCCGTCGAAGACAAGCACCTTGTTATCCAAGCACTTCCCTTTGAACAGTAGCATCATTATCCTCAGTCCTCTGCCGCTTAGGCCTTGTAGTACCAACTTGTCCACCGCTACATGACGAAAGTAGCTGGCGAGGCCTCGCCTTTCCTCTGAGTTGGACAAGGTATCGGTGAGCCTGAGCATGGAGCTGGTGATGCTCCTGGTCAGGCTCAGTCTTCTCTGTTTTGTGATTCGTCATATCCCTCCGGACGGTTCGGTAGAGCGAAGGAGGATGTTGGAGGAGGTGTGAAGAGAGGCAGAGGATGAGTCCTGGCGGGACGTCTTTGATGGCGGCTTGCCATCTTCTTCGACTTCTCCTGGGATGGCCTCATCGACGAACTTCTCCAGACGAATCTCTATTCGGGGTCGGGAGGACACTGTCAGTGAACGAAAGCGGACTTTGGGCAGTGTTCCCCAAGGCGCTCCGTCCACTAAGCGGTGCCACCTGGAGCACACTAGATGAGTGGAAGCTAGACTGTGCCCATCTAGACATTGCAGAATGAGTTCCAATGTCTCATTAGGCAGCTCGTTGAGCATTGGCAGTGTAGTAGGAGGAGCCGTGGTGGCCATGCTTGGAGGGCCGGAGCTGGTGAAGGGGTCTCCAGCCTGTAGCTGCCTCCTATTGAAACGCAGCCTTCTATGGTGATGTTGGAGAGTCGCTCTACTTTGGTGATTTGGAGGAAGTCGATCCAGCTGGTCTTTGATTAAGGCGATGGCCATGCAAACTTGGTTCACATCATGATAGTCTTTGCATGGATGAGGCATTGAAGTCTTCTGAGGATGGTCGTCATGGACGTTGCCTGTTGTGGTGGTTGACGTTACGGATTCAGAGCTAGCCTCACCAGTTGGAGTCGATGCCCCCAGGAGCACCCAAGCTTCCTGATAGAGTACGTCACACAGGGCCAGAAATTGCTGGTTTCCTTCTCTGTCTGTGTGATAGAGCTGGAGCTTGGCTAAGTTCTCCGGGCGAAAAATCCCCTGCTCCACGAGCTGTTCCACGATGGAGCACCACGAGGGGACATGGTCGTGAGTGCAATCGGGGCAGCAATAGATCGCTGAATTGTCCCCCAGTAGCTGTTGACAGACTCTCATGAGTAGTGCTGTGTCCGTCGGTCCCAAGATCGGCTCCAGCGTCCCTTGAGAGCAGGCTAGGCACAGAGGACGTCGACAGTCATTGCAGTCGACTTGGTCTACCGACGCGACCTCTCTATCGCACCTTCCACAGCGTGCACCATTGGACACCTGTTCGGTGGGTGTGAGGAGACTTCACGGTTCCATTGTCGTTGTGTGGGACGCAATCGTTTCCAACTAGCGTTGACTTTTCCGGCTGCAAACAGGTTCTACTTCAGCCTGTCTTGTCAACGTGAAGGTCGCGGGCGCGAGTGAATCCATGATGATATGGGTGGTCCTGCGGGAAACGTCTCTTCGGTATTATTTCATCTCCACCTTGCCCACGAGTTCTCGTGTTCCTCAAGCCCTTGTAGGCGGTGTCCGAGTTGATGCCTCTGTGACTCCGCTCCCCCTTGCCTTCTTCACCGTTCTTCCGATCGGTTCCGACTTCATGTCAGGAAGGTTCACTGATCCTTCTTCTTGGAAAGGTCGTTGGGAGTGGGTATCCACGTCATCTTTCGGTATCACTCCTCAACAGCTTCTCTGTCCTTCAGAAGAGTGAATTGGTGCCCTCGTCGATGTCGTTCCAAGCGGCATTGTCCTTATCGGTAACGAGGACTTGGGGTTGCTTAAGAAGGGCGACTGAGAGGGGGTCCGGCCCCTTGACTGGACTCTAGGTAGACGGACTTCGTCCTCTTGATAAGGGGGCGGAGTGTCATCGCTCTGTTGTTGTCCTAATCATGTGTCCTTCCTTGCATGTTGACGAGGTCGACCTAAGACGTTGAGGTCATTCCAATTCGTCGGCTAGTGATGGACGGGTTCGGGACTCGAATGCTCCAAGGCCCCGTCCATCTCTCGGAGATCCGCGGAGAGCACTTGGCTGAGAGCTGTGTGGGACGTTGCTGTCGGCCTCCCACCCCGAGTGCGCTGGCTATGTCTGATTCCAGGAGGGAGCTGTCTTGCCCATCGGGGTCAGAGGAGTCCCAACCGATGAAGGGATGACTGGCGTCGATGGGCGAAGCTCTCAAGTTCTGGTACTCTTCGAGGGTCAGTCATGGTGAGTTGACGTCGTCGGACGACTTCCTCCTTGAGCTTTGTGCGTGTCCTGACTATGTCAAGGACAGTGATGTCGGTAGTCCGTGGTCCCTCTGGGAAGTGTCACGTTCACATGGTGATTTGGGGACCGGGTTCCCATCTCCTTACTGTCCCGGTTCTTCCTTGCTTGCATAACGTCCGGCTTTGCTCTGTCAGGGTAACTGGTCAGGTTGGGTACTACTTCCTTCCCGCCGGCCAGAAGGGTGGTGATGAAGAGAAGGAGGTGATGTAGGTAGCCTCGCGTGGATGTGGCCGTTGATATGCTCAGGTGTATGTGTGGTTGTCGGAGTGGTGGTTGAGTGGAGATGGTCTAGTTTTCAGTTGAGTCACTTGGTTCATGTGCCGGTAGTCTTTGATCCCTTCTTCCAGCAGTCGCTGGATGGATGAAATGGCAACGTGTAAGTGACTGGGTAGCTGCCTATCCAGGTGAGGACTGAGTACTTGCATAGGCTCACTGAGCAATATGGTCCGGAGACCTCGCATCGGTGTTCTCCTGTTACTCTCCTGTTGGAGGTTGGGGGGAGGATGAAGAGTAGGTTGGCAGGTTTTTGGAGAATCGCCGTCTGATGATGATGAGTCTGCATTAGAAGCGTCATCACAGGGTCCCTCTCCTTTGGTCGTTGAATTGGTTCAGGTTAACATTTTTGCAATTATTAGACGAAACTTCAAATTTTCATCAAAATTTCAAGGTACGACTGTCCAACCGCGAAGACTGGGGCTATGTTTGCAACGGGCATCGCGTCACAAGCGCTGTGGAAGCTCGTGCCATCTGCCATAGCCTGGGCTTTACGTTTGACTTCTATATCACCTCCACTTAATTGCAAAAACCCTCATGCATCTACAGTAAAGGCATAGCTATTGTGCTGAACCACAACGAGTTTCGACTCAGTTCTTCTGCAAAGGCCCAATTCCAGCTCAATCAAATATAGTTTTCTTAATTCATCCTATTAATGTTTCTTCACTAATTTGACCTTTAGATGCCGCGACAGATACAGTAATCTAACTCGTGACCTTGTCAGGGCAACGAAGCCTTGGCATTGGCCTGCGGCCCTGTAGCTGAAGCTTTGCATCAGCAAAAGTATTCTGCTGTGGAGAGATTGGAAGGTTATGCCTGTCTTTTCAATTTTTTTTTGAAAAATTTTTCATTTATAACATAAAATTACAAAACATGTCTCAGCTAATTTCAAGTGTAAATTCCAATCTTGAACTTTTAAATTTTTAGAAATTTTTTTTTTGATTCTAGATGACGGAGGATTTGCCTGCTTCACTTGTGCTGACTACTTCAAAGCAGGCGTACAAGTGACAGGCATTTACTCCTTGCGTCTATACGATGGTACACGGGTAAAAGTGGTAAAGGTTGTATGCGAAATGAAGGATCGTGGTTATACTTTAGTGCAGCAGTTAATGAATTCACTCAAAATTTATAGCTCAAAAAATGTTCTACTATAGGCGAGTCGATGCAAGCATTTAGTTTGCCCAAAATTGGACAGCCTACGAAGAAGGCTTCGGGACAGTGTCAAGAAATGGCAACTTTTGGCTGGGCTTAGACAATCTTCATATCCTGACAACGAATTGCAAGCTTCATCGGGCTCGCTTTGACATGCAAAGATGCAAGGATGAAGCTTCAGCTTATGAAACTTACCAAACATGTCTACCTACCTACTTTGTTACAACTTGTCTATTTCTTTTTGATGATCAAATTTTCATAAGCTTATCATGCTGTAACATTTTAGTCTTGTTATCCGTATGACTTGAGAATTTGAGCCCATTAGCTGAAAATGTAAATGGCTTCTTCATTTGCGTCAGAGTAAAATATTGCGGTAATTGACTATTTGTCTGTTTATAGAAAAATTGAAATTGCCCCGAGTTAAAACCTTACTTTGGTGTTCCCTAACTGGGAAATAAATTTCAACAAAATCGGAGGAGGTGTCATTTTTGACATTTGACCTTTAAGGGTTAGAGCACAATAGAATACCTTATGCAGTGCAATTCAATTTCATTTTCTTTGGCTAGAGAAAACGCTTTTGAAATCTTCTGAAACTTCTTTTGAATTTTTTTCTTTTGCAAACTTTTCAAATGGTCTGCTCTGTTCTCATGGTCTGGTACTATTGTCTGGATTTAAATTATTATTCTTTTCACTGATGGCAATAAAAGATCACGCCTGATTGTCAGAGCAAGGAATTTCAAACTTTATCCAGAGTTTCAACTTCATCCAGTGGCATGCAGCTCACCGCCTTTGCCTTTCTGTTCATGCTTCTCGTGTGGGGCCCGTCTGCAGCTTCGGCCGTAAAATGCGAGGGAGATAACTACGGCGATTGCCCGTATGGAGCCGTGTTCTTGTTGTGCGGTCGTGGTGGGCAGGGCAGTCTGAGCTACGGAGGCCCGAGGGCATGGGTGCGAAGGCCCCAGAGCGTAGTCTAGCATGCAAATCAAGCTAGGCGAAGCATAGGGTCCGTAGCACCCATGCCCGGAGGCCTGGGGAGCTCTGGTGCCCTGCCCAAAGCGGAGGGCGGCCAAGTCCAACTTAAGCAGTTACCCCATTCTTCCGTCTGTCTTTCCGCATATAGGTATATGGTGGCTCAGGACCATTTACAGGGCTTGACGTAATTTTGCGTTTTTGCCCAAAACCTAAATTTAGGATGTTTCAAAGTGTAAAAATCATAAATAACTGGTTTCTCAATGAAATCGACTGATTTTACGCAGGGACGTCCGTCAGTCAAGGTGCTATCTAGAAGCTGGCGAAAGGAATATTCGAGGTATTCATTATATCCCGATTTATGACCAAAAACATATATTTTTGATGTTTCAAAGTGCAAAAATCATAACTGGTTGTTCAACAAAAATAGCTGATTTTTGGTGGGTACATGATATCGTCGAGGTGATATCTTAAAGCATAAAAAACGAATGTTCGAAATATTTATTATATCTTTATTTATAGTCAAGGACCTAAACTATTTACGTTTCAAAAGTTCGAACATCCATAAATTCCTGTATTTTCAATAAAATCAGCTGGCAGGTATGTCTTAAAGCAGGCACTTTTAGCAGGTATGTCTTGAAGCAGTTAAGACAGCGTTTCTAAAAGACTCGAGAGGGACTATTCCACTTTTGAAACAAGTTTAATGGCGCAAAGCGCAATAGGTGACCGAAAAAGTGAACAACAAAATAGGTGAACAAAAAAACTCAAGTCTTCTGTTCAAATCTTTGTAGTTAAGTCATTATGGAACAAATAGTAAAATTTCATGGGAAAAAATTTTTCCTACTCAGAAATTTGATGGTTCAACGGCGCTAGGTAAACTGGTCCTAGGAAAACTGGTCCCAGAAGACTGGTCCCTAGGAAAAGTGGTCCCTAGGTAATCTGGTCCCTAGGTAAATTGGTCCTTGGGAAAACTGGTCCTGTGGAAAAGTGGTCCCTAGGAAAACTGGTCCTTGGGAAAACTGGTCCCAGGTTGTAGTTGTTTTGGCTGAATGGGTTCCCACCTGATTTCCTGCCCCCATCAAAGTTCCCCCATGGAGGGTTACCCCTCCCCTTCATGAAAGTCAACCCATGCAAGTCCCCCCCTAAGATTTTACCTACTATAGTGACTTATCTATACCCACACACCCTGCACTTACTCTTCCCCTAGTTGATACGGCTTTGAGGAGGACAGCTTTTATGCTGAGAAGGCTGCACCTCACGGTGACAGCCAAACTGACAAAAAGAAGCGGCATTTGCGAATCAAAGCATGGCAGAAGTAGGCAGTGTGATCATGTCAAAATGAGAGTGAGAAGAATGCTGGCCAGGCCGAATTAGTGCCCTCCCTCCACCAGCTGCCGGGCTCCAGTCTTGAACGCCTCTATACCACCTAGGATCACGCTCTCTCGTAGCAAATTCCACACGGCCCTAACCCGATAGGGCCAGGTGGCAGCAGTCAGGCTGGTTCTTGGAGTGGGAGGGTCTAGGAGATGGCGGCCCCGTAGGCCTGAGCAAGCTTTAGCAAAGAAAACTGGGCAGCTGTGGAGGTGAATTTGGCGGCGGGCTTCGAGGCTAGAGAGTGAGGGATGGGTGAGTGGGAAAAGATAGCTATTGTCTAGGAGGTGGGGGAGATGGCCGGGGGCGGGAGCAGCCTGAGACGAGCTTTGGAGGATCCCTGAATCGTAGGCCCTTCGAATGATTATGTAGCAACGGCGGAGCAGCAGAAGGTCAGCTAATGCTAAGCGGCTCTCAACTGAAACCCATCCTAGGAGCTCACATCTGCCCTTGTATCCCAGTCCCCGTTGACGCCTATTGGTCTGGGCAAAGATAAAACGAGAATAGGCCCTTTGGACTCCTTCTAGCCACTTCATCTCTGCCCGGGAAGTAGGGGCCCAGGCTGGGGAGGCATATGTTAGGTGGGGGAGGACATATGTCATGTATGCCTTGGACAGGGTGGATATGTTGCGGGTGGTAAAGCATATTTTGGTTAGCCATCCTGCGTAGTTGGCAGCCGAAATGGCATTGGAGACCTGTGCAGAGGTAGAGAGATTGCTGGAGACTCGGATGCCGAGGTCCCGGATGTTGGTGTCTTTGTTCTCTACTCGTAGTTGAGTTAGGCCCAAGTGGTACACTCCCGCTTCCCCATCACCTATCCGCATCACGAAACACTTTTCAGGGCTGAGTGGAAGCTGCCTTTTCTCGGACCATGCATAGAGTGTCTCCAGGGCTGTCTGCAGCTGGGCTGAGTGTCCAGAGTGGCCAGGGCAGGAGGCGATTCGGAGATCATCTGCATAGAACCAGCAGGTGATCCCAGGAATCTGGTTGAGCTGCCAGGCAAGGGGTAGGAGGTAGACATTGAATAGGACAGGGCTACATGCGCCGCCTTGCACTATTGAAGAGGGAACCTGTTGCGGTGGGGACAGAGAGGAGCCGACGCGTACACAGAAGGACCGCCCCACTGTGAAGGCTTCCAGAAGGCGCAGCAGGTCTGTGCTGAAACCCAGAGATTGGCAGATGTGCAGCAATTTGGGGTGGGAGACGCGGTCAAAGGCTTTGCTAAAATCTGTGTAAACCACATCTACCACTCTGCCAAGTGAAACATGCTCTGCTAAGTAGGCACGGTATGAGATGAGGTTTGAGATAGTTGATCTTTTTGGCCGGAATCCATGCATATTGAAAGGAAGGATTGACAGGCGCTCTAGCTCAGTTCTCAGGTGTTTTGCCAGGATTTTGTCTAAGCATTTAGACATAGTGGGGAGCAGAGTGATTGGGCGATAGGATGCAGGAGAGTCAGCTGGGCCCTTTTTCTTATAAATTGCAATAATGGTGCTTCAACCAGCACCAACCGGAAGTCTGAGTGACCTAGTTGCAGGTGTAAGAAGGAAAATTTTGTCTTAAGGGGGGGGGGGGGTGAACAAGGCATCAAAAATCTTGGAGAAAAGTCTTCTGGGACCAGTTTTCCTAGGAACAGTTTTCCAGGGACCAGATTTCCGTTCCCCGTTTCAACTATTCTGGCACCACTTCTACCCTGCCAGGATTCAAGCGGCAAGCTTTAGCTTTCAAGAAAAAAAGTTTGCCAAATTTCGTTGAGAATTCGCAGGGCCCCCGGCTATTCCAGATACCTACATATATATATATATACAGACAAAAAGTCAATCATATGTATAGACTGCGAAGCGGGCCCTTCGGGCTCGCTTCTTGGTCAAAAATGAAGTTTATATGATACGAATGACTTTGTGCCAGCATCTAAGGCAACATAGTTGTCATCTCTGTGCAGTGTGAGGCAACTCGATTTTTCGACCTGTTCAACAGGTTGATCGACCTGTTGATTGGATGCGCGTCGCGACGCGCATCTTTTTTGGACAGGCCAGAAACCTGTTGAAACCTGTCGATTTGGGCTCAAAACGCTGAGTGAGGCATTTCGCAAAATACTTCGCGAAGCACTTCGACATGAGCGATTCCAGCTTATTGGAGCTTCTTGAGGCCGTTTTCAAGGCAGGATTGCATTCCTTACATTTAGAACAGCTTCTGGACGCAATATGTGCATGCTCCTGCCATCCCTTGATACCATACCACTGATTTAGATGCTCATGACTTGTCGCGCACGCGCATGCGGGTGTTTTCCCTCCCCCTTTCACAAAGCCCTCAGAGATGCCATGTATTCCGCTGCAGGCACTGCCTTGCATGTTCTGACACCCTTCTACACCAATTGCAGACCTATCCTGGTAAGAACCCACCCCGGGGCCCCCGGGCCTTCCAATCAACCATTTTTTCCCTAAGCAAGTCAAAATATTGATGAATTTTCAAGGTATTTTAGGCAAAAAAGTCAATATTTTGCTTTATGACGCAAGTTTGGTGTTAAAGTAGCATTTATGTTGCCAAATTTTGTTTAAAAACCCCTTATGTTGCAAAAAAATTTCAGGTGCAGTACTTAACAACCAACTTTGTAGAACCCCCAAATAACCCCCAGCGGTGGGGGTGGGGGCCCCCCGGGGGGGGGGGGGGGGGCGGGTGGGGCCCCCGCACCAACCAACCAACTTTGACTGAGAAAAACCCGGCCGGGGGGTGGGGGTGGTAAAATCAACCAACTCCGGGGGGTTTCATTTTTTAGTAGGGACACGTATGAGCAGTACCCGCTGATCCAGACAGCATTCAACCTGCTAGGGGGCCCTTCTAATTGTAAACCTGTCCCCCTGTTAAAGACGGCTTAATAGGTTGTAATGTGTTACAGCTGCTGCCAGCGAGCGCTCCTTCTCTCTGTTAGCTCTGTTAGCAATGCAAAGAATACAACCATGCAAAAAAATACCAAGTTTCCCTAGCCCCGGGGCTGGAATCGCTCGCGTCAAAGTACTTCGCGAAGTATTTCGCGAAATGCCTCACTCGGCTTCAGACCCAAAATCGACATGTCACGACCTGTTGATTGCTTCGCCTCGCGAAGTACTTCGCGAGGCAGAGTCAATCGACGCGGATCCGAATCAAAGTATTTTCTGCGAAATGCCTCTCACTGTCTCTGTGCCACTAGTTGTTTCCGGAAAATGGATTTCTTGTCTTGATATGAACACTTTTGTACATGCACTTTTTTAGGGCTTTGAAACCTACAATTTCAGTTTTTTGAAAATTTTATTTGAAAAATTTTGGATAAGTGTGGACATTTGACCGCACACGTTGCCGACCGCAAATACATTTGCGCCCCTACGACTTTTGGTCAAAAAATTGGCTTGTTAGTCAAATGTCATTGTAGTCAAATTGGGCTTGCGCGAGCGGAGCGTTAGCGGAGCGGTAGCGCCAAGCCCCTCTTATCGAGCAACACAACCAATTGCAGCTTTCCCAAAGTTTGGCAGGCTGTAGCTCGTCACACAGACGTCGGAGAGCGCTGCAAATAGGCTCAATCGACGCGCCATGGTCGAATTGTGGGGGGTCCTCTTTTGACAAAAAATTTTTAGAGCCATATTGAAAAAGTTATTTCAAAAAAACTTTTTAAAAAAAATGTCCGGTGTCCGGGCGCACACCGACCGACCGACCGACCGTCCGACCGTCCGTCCGTCCGTCCGTCCGTCCGCACCTTTGCAGACACTTTGGCAGCCTCTGGGGCTGGGATCTCAACGGTTCTGGGGTAAATCGGGCCAAAAAAGTGTCAAGGCACCTCTATTTTGGGCATTTTCCGCGTTTTTTAGGTCGAAACATCAACTTTTTGGGTAAAAATTCAGTTTTTTTGGGGTTTTTTGCATGTTTTTCAATTCCAGCTCTATATTTATGCTTCTTACAGGGTTTTTGCCAAAATAACAGCGCCATATAGGTAATTTTGAACGTAGATTACGATGGTGCCACCCGTTCGCTTCTACTTTGTCTCCTTGGGCTTGCACGAGGCCGTGGTGAACAAGCAGGTCATCATCAACTTCACTTTGAGGCATTGTAAAGGGTTTTTGGTCTAAAAAACAGCACCATATAGGTAACTTTGCATGTAGAATACGATTATGGCGCCCGCTTACTTCTATCTGGTCTTCATGAGCTTCCACCAGGCCGTGGTGAACAAGCAGGTCATCACCAACTTCGTCTTGATGCATTCTAAAGGGTTTTTGGTCTAAAAAGCAGCACCATATAGGTAACTTTGCACGTAGAATACGATTGTGGCGCCCGCTTACTTCTACCTGGTCTCCTTGGTGAGCTTGCACCAGGCCGTGGTGAACAAGCAGGTCATCATCAACTTCATCTTGAGGCATTGCAAAGTGTTTTTGGCTTATACACAGCACCATATAGGTAATTTTGGATGTAGATTATGATTATGGTGGCCGTTTGCCTCCAAACTGTTCTTCTAGGGCTTTCACCAGGTCGTGGTGAACAAGCATCTCATCATCAACTTTGTCTTGCATCATTCTAAAGGATTTTTGGTCTCAAAAGTAGCACCATATGTAGATTATGGTACATGTGCCCATTTGCTTCTAGCTGATTTTCATGGGCTTCCAACATACCATGGTGAACAAGCAGCTCGTCACCAATGTCATCTTCTACTCCATGCATAGGGGCTTTGCCCCTGTACAGGGTGATCGGGATGGTTCTTGTCACTTGGTTAATGCACTGTAGCTCAGCTCAAACAAAACGCTGTGAGCTCATTTTTGGTCCATAGATTCATCTAACCATCCTTAATCTATGGACCAAAAATTAGTTTCTAACTCGCAAGCACACTAGAATTATGGTCATAAATGTAAAATGAGTCCGAAATTTGGACTGTCTTTTTCTTTGCTTGCTTGAAAGTCAGCCAATTTTGTACAATATCTGTGATGCAACTAGCCACCATTCCCAGCCCATTTCCATATCAGAGTGTCAATATTTGGACCATTTCCAAAACCAACAATGGGGCCATGGTTCGCCTCCACCGATTTGGACAGACAAATGCTCAAATTCACCAAGCACTGTCTTTGCGGAACCTGTCATGACAACCTGTCACAACGCACATTCTGAATACTCATTCACCATTACAACCAGCAGACTCCAACCGTTAGCACACGCGCCCTCAAGAAGGCCAGCCCCCTTATCTCCATCCAATCACTTGCGACCGCCAGGGCACATAGAACCATCTTTTCAATGAAGTGAAAGCTGGTGCTGCAGATATGGACTTCAAAAATTTCTGGTGTCAGACAATCCACCTCCTCAGCGATGAGCAGAAGCTGAAGAGATGTCAGCGGGTGTCCCAGCTCATCCGCCGCTTCAGATACAGTGGCATCTACAACGTTGTCTTGTACAATGAGAAGATCTTCCGCATTCAGGTGCTCCACAGAGCCCAGAACAGTCAAGACATGAGCCGGATGAAGAAACGCCACGTTGCCCACCAGCACCTCAAGATTCTCCAACATCAAATGCATGATTCAGTGGTTTTGGTTGGTGGTTTTGGATATGGTCCAAATCTTGACACTCTGATTTGGAAACGGACTGGTAAGGTTGGCTAGTTGCATCAAAGATATCGCGCAAAATTGGCTGATTTTCAAGCAAGCAAAAAAAGACAGTCCGAAAATATGACTCTTTTTACATTCATGACCATAATTCTAGTGTGGTTGCGAGTTAGAAACTCATTTTTGGTCCATAACTAAAGGATGATTAGGTGTACTTATGGACCAAAAATGAGCTCACAGAGTTTTGTTTAAGCTGAGCTACAGTGCCTTAACCAAGTGACAAGAACCATCCCGATCACCCTGTATGAAGTGGATGAAATTATTATATAGTGGGTTTTACTAACCCAAAAAGTATCTCTTATCTTTATTTTACCTGCGATTGAAGTGGGGGAAATTTTTTTTATTCAGCTTAATTTGAATTTTACTTGCAGCTGAAGTGGATGAAATTTTTTCTTAGCAAAGAAATAAGTTTTATACCTTAGATTGTGAACTTTGTGCACTGTAAAAATGTTTGTCAGTCCAATGTAAAGCCAGTTCCACCCCTCCATATCTTACTAAAATCTCATTACCTTTCAGGAAAAAAAAAGTTTGTCCAAATCCGTTGAGAATTGAGCCTTTTACAGCATACCCAAATTTTCAAACTTTCTACCCAAAAAAGTAATGTTTCAAATGCTCGGAAACCGGTTTCACCCCTCCAGATCTTCCTAAAATTTTATTACCTTTCAGGGAAAAAAAAGTTTGTCCCAATCCGTTGAGAATTGAGCCTTTTACAGCATACCCAAATTTTCAACCTTTCTACCCAAAAAAGTAATGTTTCAAATGCTCGGAAACCGGTTCCACCCCTCCAGATCTTCCTAAAATCTCATTACCTTTCAGGAAAAAAAAAGTTTGTCCAAATCCGTTGAGAATTGAGCCTTTTACAGCATACCCAAATTTTCAAACTTTCTACCCAAAAAAGTAATGTTTCAAATGCTCGGAAACCGGTTTCACCCCTCCAGATCTTCCTAAAATTTTATTACCTTTCAGGAAA
>JASANA010009344.1:0-11013 GCA_030248095.1 Ptycholaimellus sp. GST1_10 | reverse complement strand
CCCGTCAGCACTTGAAAGACCGTGATCAGCGCCACCGGGAAGGTGTCGAAGTGACAGTAGGGATGGCCCGTCTGCAACAGCCCTTCTTACACACTCTCCCGGCTGAATAGGACTTGGGGAGGGAATGGACGGGGAAATTGAAGCGGCCTCCGAATAGCTGCATGCCGAGCAGGGCGAAGATGAGGATGAAGAGGAAGAGGAGGAAGAGGAGGGAGATGATGGAGCGCATCGAGTTCATCAGCGATATCACCAGGTTGCGCAGACTCGCCCAGTAGGCGGTCATCTCAACTCCCAGCAATCCCCTTCCCTTCACTACAGACAAGGAAGCAGGGAACCTTGAAGACCCTCAAAAGCCGCAGTGCCCTGAGGACGGAGAGGCCAAAGGAGCCCCCCGTGAGCAGTTCGTAGACGATCTCGAAAGCACTCCCACAGATCACCTGTCACAATCTTCATTAGGCTTGAAAGAGAGTGAGGAGAGAGCTGGGGAAGGCTTACAATACAATCGAAGACGTTGAAGGAGGACTTGAAGTACATGCGAACGCCCAGGCCGAACATTTTCAGCCCCATCTCAGAAATGAAGATGCCCAGGAAGATGAACTCCGCATAGTCTCAAGGCTTCCAGGGTGGAGCTGGGAAGGAGGGTAGAGCAAAGAGAACCGAGAAAGTCGGTCAGCCACTGCGGCTGTCCGTAGTGCTCGATGGCAACGCAGACGGTGTTGAGGAAGACGAGGGCGATGACGAGCCAGTAGAAGAAGTCCGTCTTCACGATGCTCCGCACTTTGATCCTGCAATCCCTCTGACCTCATTCACATCTCCTATTGTCCGGAAGAGAGGCAGACCGATAGCGTTTCGTTTTGTAGCGGAGAGTCCCGAAGAATCCCGAGTAACGCTTCCGAGCTGCAACAACATTTGCGTCAGCCTTCACAAAATCTGCTGCATCACGGGCAGTTGGCAAAGTAAGCGCAGATATTTCTTTTGATATAAGCGTCTGAAGGGTAGTGAAGGAATGGGCTTTAGGCTGTGCTAGTCGAGGTTGCGCCAATGGTTTGAGGAGGGAAGCGTCAGCGGATGTGTCAAGCATTGAGGGATGTGGTTGGCGGAAAAGGCGCAGTGGAAAAGGCTTTGCGGTAGATATGGAATAGCTATAAGCTGGTGGTGAAGAGAAGGCCACCAACCGCTGCCTTGCTTTTTCTCCCACTCAGGAGGCAGATGATGAGGGCTTTCTCATCTGTTTCAGGAGGGTGTGGTTGGGTGTTTGTTTGGATGTATAGGGTGGTGGGTAGGCTATGCATAGGCGCTACCGGCATGCTGAGCGGAAGCGAGGTTGTGAGGGCCCTGGTTGGCCTGATCATCCTCACCCTCCTCCTCGTCCTCCTCGTCCAGGTCCTCCTCCCCCTCCGCCTCCGTGTCCGTCGACTGCTGTCCGCCCAGCGCCTTCAGACGCTTCGCTGCCGCCCGCCGTCGAGCTGGCAAGCCTCACTCACTTCCCTTGGAGCGATTGAGGAAGGGGAGGGGAGGCGACCGTCCATGATGGCCTGTTTCTGCTCAGTGGTGGTGCGGGGCTCGGCCAGGATGACCTCCTCCGCCTTGCAGATCCACTCCAGGTAGCCGTTCAGCTCCCGCTCGATCTGCTGCTGCCGGCGCAGCTTCAGGAACTCCCGCCGATTCTCCACCCGCTCTCGCTCCTTCGCGAACTCTCTGCAACCAAAGCTCAGGATTAGGAGGAGGGACTGGGGATAGGGGAGGAACCCGGAGAGAACGCCGAGCACCAGGTTGAGCATGAAGAAGGAGCCGAGGATGATGAGCGGAATGAAGTAGGCCCAGTTGAAGGTGTTGCCCAGGGCGTCGTTCGTCTGCAAACGGAAGTCTCTCACTCAGTACCTAGGGAGAGGCTAGAGAGAGGATGGTACATAGTACATGACAGTGGTCCATCCCTCCATGGTGATGCACTGGAAGACGGTGAGCATGGCGAAGGCGATGTTGTCGAAGCTCGTGATCCCGTGGTTCGGCCCGATCCACTCCCCCAGGCACACCGAGTCCGCCGGACAGTGGAAGGCACCCGTGGCCGTCTTGTTGGTGCACGGCCAAGCCTGTCAAGGGGCGATGACTGAAGGGGTAATGGGGGGAGGAAGAATAGGAAGGAAGCAACGCGTCCACTGTAGAGTGCGAGTTTGGAGAAGTCCTCGGTGAGGTGGCAGGTGGAGTGGAAGGCGCCGGAGTAGAACTCGAGGCCGATGATGGCGAAGATGACGATGGCAAAGAGGACGAGCAGGGCGATCTGCAGCAGCGGCGCCATCGCGCACAGGATCGACTTCAGCACCACTTGCAAGCCTCAAACAAACTTCCCTACTCTCAACTGCCTCTGCCTCCACAGCTGAGAGGTCTGTACTGGGAATGCCGGAGACGAGTTTGAGGGGGCGGAGGACTCGAACGGCGCGCAGCGTTCGCAGGTCCACCCCGCTTCCAGTAAACGGCAGCATCATTATCAACCTGGCGCAGAATAGGTGGAGGTTTTGGGGCTAGAAGAGGGGGGGGGTGGGGGTAAAACCCGGATATGACGACGATGAAGTCCATGATGTTCCAGAGTGAGCGAAGATAGGCACCCTTGTGCAAAGCGAAGCCGAACGCCACGATCTTCAGCAAACTTTCCACGCAGAAGATGCCCATGAAGTATGGCTCCGTTTCTTCCTTCAATGTTCTAAGCTTTAGGTTGATTTCACAAAAGATGGAATAAATTTGATCCGTCTTTTTCGATTGAAATCGATAGCGAAAGATTGTAAAAGTAAAGAGTAGTGGTGGACGAACGAGCATGATGGCGATGGGTTTCTTGTCGGAATTGGGCAGATGCTGCTCCAGGGCGAGCACGATACAGTTGGCAATGATGGTGATGAGGATGAAGTACTCGAAGGGGCCCCATTCGATGATCATTCGCGCATATTTCCTGCACCCTCCTCACATCCCTCTTCAAATGAAGTCAAACAAAATCCCAGAAAAAACCTAAGGAGGTTGTCATCAGCGAAGATGTAGAGCGAGGTGGGGCCTTTCTCTTTGGCGCCGCCAGAGGAGGTCGTTCGCCGCCCGGGCGAGGAGCCGCCATCGCCTCGCCTCCTCTCCTCCGTCGCTAGCCTCAAACCCCATTCACTCACTCAGGGCTCAGCAAGGGCAAGTTCAAGGCTGGAATGGAGGAAGGACAGAGGAGGAGGGACCTTTTAGCCAGATAAGCGGCCTGCACAGTGGCTCTGAAGCGAGCAGTGTTGGCTGAAGTGCTGCTCAGGCCTGCTCCAGCCATGCCCTTCTAGGCCACCACCTTTCTATCCCAATCCAAATGCGCCTTTACTGGGGCTGGGAACGCAGAGCCCAGGGCTCAGCAAGGGCAAGTTCAAGGCTGGAATGGAGGAAGGACAGAGGAGGAGGGACCTTTTAGCCAGATAAGCGGCCTGCACAGTGGCTCTGAAGCGAGCAGTGTTGGCTGAAGTGCTGCTCAGGCCTGCTCCAGCCATGCCCTTCTAGGCCACCACCTTTCTATCCCAATCCAAATGCGCCTTTACTGGGGCTGGGAACGCAGAGCCCAGGGCTCAGCAAGGGCAAGTTCAAGGCTGGAATGGAGGAAGGACAGAGGAGGAGGGACCTTTTAGCCAGATAAGCGGCCTGCACAGTGGCTCTGAAGCGAGCAGTGTTGGCTGAAGTGCTGCTCAGGCCTGCTCCAGCCATGCCCTTCTAGGCCACCACCTTTCTATCCCAATCCAAATGCGCCTTTACTGGGGCTGGGAACGCAGAGCCCAGGGCTCAGCAAGGGCAAGTTCAAGGCTGGAATGGAGGAAGGACAGAGGAGGAGGGACCTTTTAGCCAGATAAGCGGCCTGCACAGTGGCTCTGAAGCGAGCAGTGTTGGCTGAAGTGCTGCTCAGGCCTGCTCCAGCCATGCCCTTCTAGGCCACCACCTTTCTATCCCAATCCAAATGCGCCTTTACTGGGGCTGGGAACGCAGAGCCCAGGGCTCAGCAAGGGCAAGTTCAAGGCTGGAATGGAGGAAGGACAGAGGAGGAGGGACCTTTTAGCCAGATAAGCGGCCTGCACAGTGGCTCTGAAGCGAGCAGTGTTGGCTGAAGTGCTGCTCAGGCCTGCTCCAGCCATGCCCTTCTAGGCCACCACCTTTCTATCCCAATCCAAATGCGCCTTTACTGGGGCTGGGAACGCAGAGCCCAGGGCTCAGCAAGGGCAAGTTCAAGGCTGGAATGGAGGAAGGACAGAGGAGGAGGGACCTTTTAGCCAGATAAGCGGCCTGCACAGTGGCTCTGAAGCGAGCAGTGTTGGCTGAAGTGCTGCTCAGGCCTGCTCCAGCCATGCCCTTCTAGGCCACCACCTTTCTATCCCAATCCAAATGCGCCTTTACTGGGGCTGGGAACGCAGAGCCCAGGGCTCAGCAAGGGCAAGTTCAAGGCTGGAATGGAGGAAGGACAGAGGAGGAGGGACCTTTTAGCCAGATAAGCGGCCTGCACAGTGGCTCTGAAGCGAGCAGTGTTGGCTGAAGTGCTGCTCAGGCCTGCTCCAGCCATGCCCTTCTAGGCCACCACCTTTCTATCCCAATCCAAATGCGCCTTTACTGGGGCTGGGAACGCAGAGCCCAGGGCTCAGCAAGGGCAAGTTCAAGGCTGGAATGGAGGAAGGACAGAGGAGGAGGGACCTTTTAGCCAGATAAGCGGCCTGCACAGTGGCTCTGAAGCGAGCAGTGTTGGCTGAAGTGCTGCTCAGGCCTGCTCCAGCCATGCCCTTCTAGGCCACCACCTTTCTATCCCAATCCAAATGCGCCTTTACTGGGGCTGGGAACGCAGAGCCCAGGGCTCAGCAAGGGCAAGTTCAAGGCTGGAATGGAGGAAGGACAGAGGAGGAGGGACCTTTTAGCCAGATAAGCGGCCTGCACAGTGGCTCTGAAGCGAGCAGTGTTGGCTGAAGTGCTGCTCAGGCCTGCTCCAGCCATGCCCTTCTAGGCCACCACCTTTCTATCCCAATCCAAATGCGCCTTTACTGGGGCTGGGAACGCAGAGCCCAGGGCTCAGCAAGGGCAAGTTCAAGGCTGGAATGGAGGAAGGACAGAGGAGGAGGGACCTTTTAGCCAGATAAGCGGCCTGCACAGTGGCTCTGAAGCGAGCAGTGTTGGCTGAAGTGCTGCTCAGGCCTGCTCCAGCCATGCCCTTCTAGGCCACCACCTTTCTATCCCAATCCAAATGCGCCTTTACTGGGGCTGGGAACGCAGAGCCCAGGGCTCAGCAAGGGCGGCAATTTGTGGCAGAAACCATTCCTCAGTAGAATATTCAATATCTTGTTTATCGTCATTTTTTTGCTAAACTTTTTAAAAAATATTTAGATTAATTTTTAAATAAATTTTTTAAATTTATTTTTTAAGCTTAGTACTTTGTAGGCCTCACAAAAAAGGAATTAAATGCTCCAATTAAAGTATGAGTCACAATTAAAATTTATCATATTTTAAATGCCTGCAAAACTTGATTTAACCGTAGCTTGTTTCAATTTGATTTCGATATTGTTTTTTTTTACGCCTAAATACTAAAATTTTAGTTTAATTATATCAAAAAAACGCAACAATTTTTTAAATGTAATTTATGCCATTTTAAAACAATTTTACTTTATTTTTTGTTATTTTCTATTTTATTACTTTTTCTAATGTTTTTGTGCTCTTTTGCCAAAATTGCCGCCTGCTTATGAATGAGCAGTGGAGTTTTTAGATGGACAAAACCAATGAAATGCTCAATTTAAACCAAAATAAATCACGATTGTGTTACAACTTGTCTATTTCTTTTTGATGATCGAGAATTCATAAGCTTCGCATGCTGTAGCATTTTATTCTTGTCTATATCTTGTTCATGTGGAAAAGACAAGCCAGTTTTTTTGCCACATGAACAAGGCTTCAAACAATGCTGAGACCTTTCAAAATTTCAAGAATTTTGCCATCTGGAGCAGCCATTTGGCTTCGATTGATGCGTATATATGTCCTAGGTTTCAAACGAGAAGTCCTTCAATCAATTTGATTTTTTTGTGATATATACCACCATTCATAGCTGGGTCTACGTCACTTTATAATACCCTATAAAGCTCATAATACCCTATAAAGCTCACAAACCTATTGCATACAAGCTAACCTGCGCATCAGTTTGAATAAAACTGCGCAGTTTGGCTTCATTGAAACATAAGCGAAATGGGTAGAGCACAAAGTCGGACCCAATCGCTCTCACAAACGTGAATTGATTGGGAAATTTCTCTATGGTACTCATGACAAAAAAAGCACCACTTAAAACCTGGAACAATTTGCTAAAATACGTAATTCTTCGATTTTTGAATTTTGCTTTCATTCTTAAATGAGAGTACTTCAAAAACAGAGATGTCATGTTTTTAACCACTTTTTTCAGGTTTTTTCAAACTTTCTAAAATTCTACGGCTAAAATCAAAATTTCACGATTTTCCCCCTCGAGATCTCCTCACAAGCTTTCGATTGGTGTATAAATGTCCATGGTTTCATCCAATATCCAAGGCGCTGAATCTCGGGACATGCGACCACCCAAAAACTCGATCACCCATTCATAACTAGGGCGCTGTCGCGCCCTAGGATATATATTTCTATCTGGAATGGCCAGGCTCGAGCGAATTCTCAACGGATTTTGACATACTTTTTTTCCCTGAAAGCTCTAATTTGCCGCTTGGATCCTGGCTGGTAGGAACCGGTCCCGGACTGATAGAAACATCAATTTCCTGAGTAGCAGTTTTCTCCACCGCTGAAAAAATGAATCTTTTCCGCCTGAACCGGCCGAGTTCGCTTACCTCGCTTGCATTGTTTCTTTTTTTCAACACTCGCCCCCTGTTGTTCCAAATCTGCTCCTATTTTTGGATTTTAGTTGAGAAACCACTGACTTATACTTGTGATTGAAGATTTTCATTTTTCAAAGAAGAACTTGAATAAGTTTGTAGTGAAAGCAGCTGAACGGCTGAGAATTCCACACACGACTTGAGTTTTTTTGTTCACAAGTCATATATGCCGATTCAAAATCTGTGCTTACTTCTAACATTTGTTGAAATACCACAGTTACCCTTTAGAGTGATAAAATTTCACCCATTGCAATATTTCAATTTTTGGTTAACTGAACTGTGATGGATAGCTTCGCGGTCACCTAATGCGCTTTGCGCCATTATACTTGTTTATCATCAAAAGTCATTCATTTAAGACAGCATTTCTGAAAGACTCGAGAGGGACCATTCCACTTTTGAAACAAGTATATGGCGCAAAGCGCAATAGGTGACCGCGGAGCACACCACCTTCCAGCTTACAATATGAATGCATAAAATTTCACCACTCCAAAGGGCAAGTCTATGGTTTCTCACCCATTTTCAAAAGTAAGCACAGATTTGGAATCGCTATATATGACTTGTGAACAAAAAAACTCAAGTCTTCTGTTCAATTCTGAGCCGTTCAGCTGTTACTGATTATTGATGCCATTGCCATGCGTGAAAGTTTGTCACTCAAGAGGGTAAGTCTGTGGTTTCTCAACCATTTTCAAAAGTAAGCACAGATTTGGAATCGCTATATATGACTTGTGAACAAAAAAAAAACTCAAGTCTTCTGTGCAATTCTCAAGATTACAGGAGATACAGTGCAAAAACTGTAGATTGCAATTTTCAAGCCTTTTTACCCAAATAAGTAATGTTTCAAATGCTCGGAAACCGGTTCCACCCCTCCAGATCTTCCTAAAATTGCATTACCTTTCAGGAAAAAAAAGTTTGTCCCAATCCGTTGAGAATTCGGTGAGGACCAGCATTTCCAGAAATACATATATATACAAGACTAAAATGCTACAGCATGAGCTGCTTATGAATTGTCAATCATCAAAAAGAAATAGACAAGGTGTGACAAAATCGTGATAAATTTCGATTTAAATTATAAACCATTTTGAGTCAAAGTTTTAACAGGTTCATCTACGAAATCCACTGAGCATTCATAAGCAGGCGGCAATTTTGGCACAAAGAGGACAAAAATTAGTGAATGATAGAAAATACAACTAGTGAAATAAAAAAATTGTTACATCAAAAAAAATTTTTTGAATTTTTGGTCACAATGAAATTATAAATTTACTAACTGAGGTGTAACAAAATAAAACAAACAAAATTAAAGTTAAATTGAAATTAGCTAAAGTAAAGTTAACTTTTGCTGGCATTTGCAATATGATCAATTTTTTATTTTCAAATCACTTTTCAAATTTTATATGTACTTTTCTGTAAGAGGCTTCTGTAAGAGTAAAGTTCACAAATAACATCATTTAATCAAAAATTAAAGACAAAATAAAAACCAGAATAATTGAAATGACAAGTTTCCTGCCATAAATTGCCGCCTGCTTATGAATGCTCAGTGGATTTCGTAGATGAACCTGTTAAAACTTTGACTCAAAATGGTTTATAATTTAAATCGAAATTTATCACGATTTTGTCACACCTTGTCTATTTCTTTTTGATGATTGACAATTCATAAGCAGCTCATGCTGTAGCATTTTAGTCTTGTCTAGGTCTTGGCCATGTGGAAGACATATTTACTTGCCACATGAACAAGGCTTCAAACAGTCATTGGGGAAAAAGCCATTACTAAGCTTCAAAATTTCTAAACTTCTAAGGCTAAAATTAAAATTTCACGATTTTGGCAATCTAGATCTTCTAGATCTCATTGAGAGCTATCGATCGATATATGGATGATATATGGGTTTCATCCAATATCCAAGGAGTTCTAGCTCGTGACATGCGACCATCCAAAACCTCTATTGCCCATTCATAACTAGGGCGCTGTCGTGCCCTAGGACAAGAAGCTCAAACCTATAGCATTTAAGCTGACCTGACCATCAGTTTATAAAAAACTGCGCAGTTTCACTAAAATGACTTATTAGAACTTTTCCAGGTTTTTTTAATAAATTACTAAATTTCTAAGGCGAAAATCAAATTTTCACGATTTTCGTCATCTAGATCTCATTGAGAGCTTTCGATTGATATATATATGTCCATGGTTTCATCCAATATCCAAGGCGCTGAACCTCGTGACATGCAACCACCCAAAAACTCGATCACCCATTCATAACTAGGGCGCTGTCGCGCCCTAGGATATATACATATATATGAGGACAAAAGTTTAGTAACCTCTATAGACCGCGGAGCGGCCCTTTGGGCCGCTCCGCGGTCAAAAATGAAGTTTCTCTGATACGAATGACTCTGTGCCAGCATCTAAGGCAACATAGTTGTCATCTCTGTGCCACTAGTCGTTTCCCAAAAAATGGTTTTCTTGAGTAGCTATGAGCACTTTTGTAACATGCACTTTTTGGGGCTTCAAAACCTACAATTTAAGTTTTTTGAAAATTTTGTTTAAGAAATTTTGGATTAGTCTAGACTGTTATATATCAATCGAAAGGTAATTTGGAGCTAAAAAAGATGATATACTTCGATTTTAACAAAAAGTTGTCAAAAATTGGTAATTTTGAAAAATCGAAAATTTTTACTTTTCAATTTTGGCACAAAAAAACTGATAGCTCAATTGTGAGTGGTTCTGCCAAGGGGTGGACCATTACCACATTAAAATTCAGGTTCTTGTGAACATTTTGGTATATAATTCATTGGGATACGGTTTGACCGGATCGATAAATTTTTCAGTTGAAAATTTGCACTTACGTATTGGCCCTATGTTATAGCATAGGCAAAATTTTCGGAAAAAAAATTTTGTCTCAAATTTTGATTTTTACTGCCTAAATATCTTTTTTAGGGTCCAATACACCCCCCTATCAGATTGGTTTCTTTGGTTTTAGTTCAAAGTCGGTCAATCCTGAACCAACTATTCCCTATGCTTAAGCATAGGCTATAATAGGCTTCACTCCCCTTTTATAAGAATTTGGGACTTAACTCAGCTAAAACTTAATCAAATTCAACAAACTTTTTTTTCACAGAAACCCCTTAACCTTTTTGCTTTAATTGAGACTAAATACAGCTGCCTGTAGTGAACCGAGGTTTCACGGCGCTGAATTATGTTACCAAGACCTGCTTGTAGCCTAAGAGGTGTGTGCTAAGATAATTAAGTGCCATGAAACCTGTGTACGGTTTGCACATCTATTTTTGGGGCCATAATCATGACATAACTATTGGGCTTTCTGTGAAAAAAAAGTTTGCTAAATTTGTTTGTGTTTTAGTTGAGTTAAGGCCCAAAAACTTATAAAAGGGGAGATAAGCCTAAGTTGGCCTATGCTTAAGCATAGGGAATAGTTGATTCAGGATTGACCGACTTTGAACTAAAACCAAAGAAACCAATGTGATAGGGGGGTGTATTGGACCCTAAAGAAGATATTTAGGCAGTAAAAATCAAAATTTGAGACACAATTTTTTTTCCGAAAATTTTGCCTATGCTATAACATAGGGCCAATACGTGAGTGCAAACTTTCAACTGAAAAATTTATCGATCCGGTCGGCAATAGGTCATTTAGTAACCTGCCATTTAGTAACAAGGTTGTCAGACATGCATTTAGTAACAATTTTCATATTTTGATGTGCCATTGCCAACCAAGCTCTGAACCTAAGCCAAAAGGCTAAGCCTGATTCTAAGCCTAAGCCTTGGCCTAAGGGTGACGCTAAGCCTAAGACTAAACTAAATGCTGAGCGGAAGCCAGAAAAAGGGGTGTTACTAAAAGGCAGGGTGTGAAAATGTGCTTTTTACTAAATGGCGGTGTTACTAAATGCCCTTTTGCCGCCCTGGGCTGGCTGGCCAAGCTGGGCCGAATCCCGCCCAAGAAGCCCCTCACGCCGCTCCTCAAGGGCAAGGAGGACGCCAGCATACCGCTTTCCTCTTGCCCACATTGATCCCTTGCTGCTGTTATTTTGCTTTTTCTCTCTCTTTGAGCATTTCCATGATTCTTAGCTGAATTGGTGCTGTATTTAAATTTTAGCTGCTTTTCTTTAACTGAATTCCGACACTGATTAGATAAATACA
>JASANA010009342.1:0-24120 GCA_030248095.1 Ptycholaimellus sp. GST1_10 | reverse complement strand
AATTCATTACATACATTTGCCGAAGTTCTGGTGCTCGATTAATTGACCAAGTTTGTGTCGGAATCGATTGTAGAAACGAACTGGGTAATATGGGTTATCGGCAATTGGTGTGCGGCAAATTTTCACCCTCCCTCAATTGCAGCATATGAACACATGAAGCAAAGAGCTTTGGCACTATTAACAAAAATTATCTTCAATTTTTGAACTTAAACTGTAGATTATTCGATAAGTTGTAAAATTTCAACCTTTTTATTTTTTTTAAATTTTATTAAAGTTCATTTTTCGTAGAAAACGTTAATAATAAATTAAAATCTGAATAACTATATTGCCCTTGTTTTTTACAGAATACACTTATATAATCTTAATAATTTGCGACAGATGTTGAATATCAAAATTAATAAATTTTCAATTTTTATTAAATGTACAATTTATAATTTCAAACACTGCCGACTTTTTTCGAGTGTTAATGGCCTTAGAACCATTAAATTATACTACCGACAAAATTTGAGTTTAAAATAATGAATATCTGATGAATACCTTTTTTCCGAATATAATTTAAATTATTTAAAATTATTATTAAATAATTGCATTAAAATTGCAAATTGAAATATATGCAGAAAAACGGACCCAAAAATAAGGTAACTGACCTGGTATCTGGTAACTTTTAAATAGGGTTAAAAGCTGGCCTTAGCCGCCCGCTGCTTCGGGCAGGGCACCAGAGCTCCTCCGTGCAAGGGTGCTATGGCCCCTACACTTCGCCTAGCATGCTTCGCATGCTCGGCTACGCTCCGGGGCCTCCGCACCCATGCCCTCCAGCCTCCGGAGCTCTGTCTGACTGCTCTGCCCTCCACAGCAGACGGCCTTCGACCACGCACAATAAGGAGATGGAAGAGTTTCAGTGAGCCGGAAAACAGCAGTTGTCATATTCCGCTCACAGTGGTTGTCAAGCAGGACATCACAAGACTCTCGCATAGCCACCCGCTCCTGAACTGAGAGAGTGGAGCATGCGAGTTTTGCTCCTGCTGCTGTGTGTGGAGAAGGCACTGGGCACTGCTTGCCTGGGCAAAGCCAACAGCGCCGTCTACCAAGACTGGTGCTACGCACGCGGCGGCACCGTGGCCCAGTCTCACGAGGAGCACAGCCAGGACTGCGCGGCGGAAGGAGGCTTCCTGGCCTATGTACCCAACGCCCAGGCTTTGTCTGCCGTCACCGGCCCTGATGTGGTCAGCTCTGCTTTCGCTTGTGTGGCCTGTGATAGGGAGGTTGAGTTGTTGAAGATGGGTGATCCAGCAGGGTACAATCTGGTCATCGCGCTGCAGCAGACAGCTGCTTCACTTACGAGAGAGAACTGGTACTGGACTTTGCCAGACGGCTCCACTCAGCCCATCACCTTCCTCGACACTCAACTCTGGTCTCGCCTTCTATTCTCTCCTCACTCTCACACCGCCTGCTGCAGGGACACTTGGATGCAAGTCCACTGGAACCTAGCAGATAACGAGGCCAACCAGGGGGCTGCGATCATTGCTTACTCTAGCAGAGTAAACTCAGCCCCCATTCCTGCCCATGCCTACACAACTCTCTGTCAGTTTCCTGGTAGATCCTTGCTAGGCTTGCTCATCGGCCTTAGCTCTTGCGCCTATGCAGAGTTCCCTGCGCTGGAGCATGGGAGTGTTCGCTATGAGGGTCTCAGCCCCAATGCAGACACCACGGCCGTCTTCTCCTGCAACCCCGGCTACCATCTGGATGGACCCGTCAGCATCACTGGCCGTCTCTCCTGGCCTCAGCTCTCCCTTCCCCACCCCACCCTCCTGCATCCCCGGTCAGCTCTGCTCTCTCCTATGAGGGCCTTAGCCTCAGTGCAAACACCACGGCCGTGTTCTCCTGCAACCCCGGCTACCATCTGGATCGACCTGTTAGTATCACCGGCCATCTTTCCTGGCCTCAGCTCTCCTTCCCCACACCACCCCCTGCATTCCCCGGTCAGCTCTGCTCTCTCCTATGAGCCAGAAAACCACTGGGCCAATCCTAATGCGGCCTTGGGCGAGAGCTCGGTTGCGGTTGCCAAGCGTGTCCAGGGCACTGAGGCAAGCTATGCTGAGCTGGGTGCGGCGAGGTCAGGAGGGAGGCTGAGGCTGTTTGCCCTTTCCGCTGCTGGTCACCCGGGCGTCGCCATGACCTCAATTAACCGCCTATCATATCCCCTGCTTTATTTCACCTCATTCTGCTTCGGGCGTCCAGTCATGCTCCGACTTGGGCTAGAGCTGGCCTTGCTGGCTTCGGTGATGTCACAAGGTTCCCAGGCCTTTTGCTGCATAGTTAGTTATGCAATGCGTCTGGCCCGTGTGGGGAATGGATTCTGAAAACGAAAAATAAAGCAAAACTAGGGACGGGGACCGTCTGGGACCGAACTAGGGACCGTCTGCAGATACTGAACTGAACAGCTACGACTGGTGCCTGGGAGAGGCGTACAAGAGGGAGCTGAATGGGGTCTGCTACGCCCTGCACCAATCGCAAGTCATCGGCTACGACAAGGCAGCAGAGGCCTGCCGAGCCCATAATGGCCATTTGGCTGCCTTCGAAACTTTCAACGACTACTATTCTGTCATTCAGTCCACTCTGCTCATGGTTATATGCTTTTTCGTGCTCCTGTCATCCAGGATCTGTCTTGTTTCAGTACGCGCAGACGACGCAGAAAGCTGATGCCTGGCTGAATGCAGTTCAGGAGCCCGGCGCAACCGGCGTAGATGAAGGCTGGTATTGGCAGCATCCTGACGGACGCAAGGTTCTGCTCAGCCTAGGCCATTTTCGGCCAAGTTCTTTGCCTGATTTAGGTGGAGATCAGTGACAGTCGCTTTTGGGACGGGACCACGGAACCAAACGATATTGACGGCTCTGAGAATGGAGAACAGGACTTTGCAGTCAGCAGAGGGAACGGTGGCCTGCTCAAAGATACCGCTCGCAACAACCCCAGGAACCGGACTGTCCTCTGCATGTTCACCAGTTGCTTTCCAATCAATCTCTATCCTCGTCAAAGGGAAAGTAGATACGAAAGGACCTGAAGGGAATGTGGAAGATCAAAGCTGCGAAAGCGTTACACACGTGACAGCGCTGGACTCCTGCTTCACCACAGAGCTGAGTAGGGAGAGTGTGCCGGTGAGTGAGGCGGCTGGAGTATGCGGGGGCCTTGGTGGCCATCTTGCCGCTCCCTACACAGCTGAGGTCATCAGCCAGATCGTCCATGCAATTACAGTACCCTCCTAGCTTCTACTGAAAGAGTTCTTAAGAGGTTCTGTCGATTGGTAAACAGGACGTAGTCTTCTTCTGCCTGGCCATGGAGCTGGGACCGGACGGTGGATATGCATGGCGCCTGCCCAATGGCACGCTTAGTCCAGGTTTCACATTCACAGGCCCCTTTTCTAGAGCCTAGATGAGTCTAGACTACCCTGGTCAACTCTAGACTCAGTCTCTAGAGGCCCAGAATGTGACAGGCTGATGAGGCACGTGAGCTGAGGGTTGCAGTGGGGAGTGTGGGATGGGTGCGCGGTGAGCCGAACGGAATGCTCTCGGGCGAGAAGAGGGCGGTCATGAATGAAGTGGGCCAGTTTATGGACGCCCCAGACAGCTTCACCTGTCGCCCACTTTGCCAGTTCCCACACACCGGTTACTTGCCCTGTGCCCTTAGAGCACCAAATAAAAAATAATTTAAAATGGTTTACTTTACTTTTTAGCTTTTTCATCACTTTTTCATCGTAAAACTATTTTGATCGGAAATAGGAAAAAAATATTCAAACAAATTGCAACTAAAGTTTGTGGAATAGTTTGTACAAGAACCAAAATAATGATCACATTCACCATCGGAATTCCACGATTTCAAAAAGATGCGAAAGCGGATCCAGTGGCCCCTCCGCACGGAGATGAAACAGCGCCCCTGTTCCCCGAAAAGCCGATGACAGGCGATGAGGTAAGGGAGCGACGCAACTCCCCGCTTCCGTCTCTCCCCGCAGGCCAGCTCTGCCTCCGAGCCCATCCAATGCCCGCCAGACTTTCACCCCGCCGTCCTACCGCCCGCCCACCATCAGCTGGCTCAACAGCTTGCCCAGGACGCTGTCCAAAACCCTTTCATCCTTCTGCTATTCCCTTTGAGACTGGGAATTGGGCTCATTGAAAGGGCCAGAGTGTTTGGCTGGGCCTCCATCGTCTGGACTCCGCTGAGTGGACCTGGCAGACGGCCCTTGGAGCTTTGGCAGTGCGCCAATTGAATCGGATGCCTTGGGTAGCTTTGGGATACTCGAAAGTTCATTCAATAATCAATAACAGAGCTTGATTTGCAGGCCAACGGAGTAGTGCCGGACCTCAGCAATGGCAAAAGGCTGAAGCTGTTACCGGACGGCCGCATGAACAATGACGGGCCTAACGACGTCCTCCATGCTCTTTGTCAGCAGAGTTACCTTTTCATTTTTCTTTTCCAATTTTTTTTAAGTCAGAAGAGTTTTTCGAAGAAAATTTAAACGAGGAGAGGCAAAAATAGTCTGGTTCCAGAAAAGGCGTTCGGGTTTTTCGAAGGCCCACTGGACCTGGCGAACCAGGTACCGCAAATGAGCCCAGTGCAGCAGGCAACGGTGGGCAGTCTGGGCGATTGCTCAGATCTCTGCCACGCGCATCCGCTCTGTGAAGCATTCGCTGCCTTTGAAGTTTGCCGATCGTCTTCCATGCCTTATCTTACAAAACAATGGCTACAAACAGCAGAGCTCTGGAGAATGTCGCCTGTACGCGGCACTGTCGGCCCAGCATGAGATGCAGTCTGCGCCCGGAGCCCGCTATTTCTACATCAACAGCCATAATTGATCACTCAACAACCATTACCGATGATAGGGTCATAGGGTTTTGAAAAATTTGCTAGATACAAGGCAAAATAGAGCATCAGCAAAAAATGCGTGAAAATGAAATAAAATTAAAAACGGAGAACGGAGCAACTTCTTTCTTTACTGTTTCAAAATTTGGTTGGGTTTCAACTGTACAACACTCATTGTTTAGTGGGTGGTGGGGGCACTCCCCCAACCACCCCACTCCCGGGCGAACAAACGATGCATTGGCTTGGCCGCCCTAAGCGTAACCTCACCGAGCCCTTAGCTGGTTTCCTCAAACAAGAGAGCTGGCAGGTG
Organism: Ptycholaimellus sp. GST1_10; assembly: GCA_030248095.1. Classification (NCBI taxonomy): domain Eukaryota; kingdom Metazoa; phylum Nematoda; class Chromadorea; order Chromadorida; family Chromadoridae; genus Ptycholaimellus; species Ptycholaimellus sp. GST1_10. The sequence continues at coordinate 18,958 of JASANA010009342.1, read as the reverse complement.
TTAGCTACCAAATCAATTCCGAAGAAGACCGTACTCCCAGGATGGAAAGCAACCCGCTCTAATGCTTCTGTTCCCAATTTCTTATTGATTACTTCCGGACATATCAATGCCTGAAACTGCTCAGAATTGAGCAAGTTAAAATCGGTGAACTATCACTTATGGTCTCTTATAACTTTTTCAAATGTTATGGTCGGGTCGGATGGCGATTTAACGCTAGATTTGAGATATGGTCCAGTCGGCGACCCAACTGCAACTTGGAAGCTGTTCATTTTAAGCCGACCCAACCTGAGTTCAGGGTGGGGTCCTGTCAATTTAGGCGACCCTACCTACCCCTAGTCTCCTAGCACCCGACCTGGCCTATTCATAGCATTTTGGCTGCTTTTAACCTAAAATCTTCGGCTGATGCCTAGTTTCCCCCCTAATCAAGTCCCCACCCCATGGAGGGTTACCGGCCAACCAAGGGGGGACCCCCCCCATGAAAGTTCCCCCCATGAAGTTTTCCCCCCTCAAGATTTTACCCAACTATGGGCTGCATTAGCGCAGGATGTGTGGGTATGGGTAAAATCTTGGGGGGACTTTCACGGGGGGGAACCTCTTAGGGGGGGGGGAATTTCATGGGGGGGAACTAGGTGTTAGCCAAATCTTCTACCTGTAGGCTTAGGTAGACATTTTTTCAGATTAAACTTTAATTTTGATTGCTAATTCTGCTTTGATTGGGCTTGCGCGAGCGGAGCGTTAGCGGAGCGGTAGCGCCAAGCCCCTCTTATCGAGCAACACAACCAATTGCAGCTTTCCCAAAGTTTGGCAGGCTGTAGCTCGTCACACAGAAATCGGAGAGGGCTGCAAATAGGCTCAATCGACGCGCCGTGGTCGAATTGTGGGGGGTCCTCTTTAGACAAAAATTTTTTAGAGCTTTATTAAAAAGGTTATTTTCAAAAAACTGCTTTTTCAGGGTTTTTTGCCAAAATAACAGCGCCATATAGGTAATTCTGAACGTAGTATTACGATGGTGGCACCCGATCGCTTCTACTTGGTCTCCTTGGGCTTGCATGAGGCCGTGGTGAAACAAGCAGGTCATCATCAACTTCACTTTGAGGCATTGTAAAGTGTTTTTGGTCTAAAAAAACAGCACCAAATAGCAGGATGTCCCTGCTCCCTCATAGGGGGGATTACAGTCACCTGACATTCCCCCCTGATAGAGGGGCCACAGCACAGCTCCGCATCCCCGATAGGGGGGGGCCACAGACTGAATGTATTCCCCCCTATAGGGGGGGGCCACAGACAGTCTCGCATTCCCCCCTATAGGGGGGGCCACAGACAGTCTTCATTTTACTTGCTAGTTGATTTTGCTACATTTGTTTCTCTGGCTATTTAGGCATTTTGAAAGTGCACATTGTCAGGAAGCAAAGGAAAATGTAGGCATATCCAAAAATGAAGCATCAAATATGAAAAGCGTGTGCTTAATGTCGACAAGATGGAGAGAAAAAGGGAAGCTGGGAAGAGGGAGGCTCTGTCGATTTCTCTTCGGGGAGAGCTGGGCACAGGCAGCTGTGGCATGGAAGCAAGAGGAGCATGCGTCGCACTGGATCATCAGCTCCTCTCTATCGGCCAGCTTCCCGCAGCAATGCTCTGTCACCCTAAACTTCCTCAACGGCTTCTCTGGCTCGCACTGTGTCCTGATTCTAGACTGGCTGAGCTCAGAGCTTGAGGAATGGTCAAGTGAATAGATTTTTGGAAACTTGAATGTGTTTGGAGTTACTGATCTGGAGGAGGTTGGAGTTGGATGCGCTGCTGAGAGGGGTAGAGCCTGGCTTCAGGGTGCGAGGCCGCAGATGGTATCCAGAAGGAAGCTGAGGGCAGAGAAGCCTGCAGGGAGTTTCGTCTCGCTGAGCCAGTGGCTGAACTGCTCCACCTTCACTTCCTTTGCTTCACTGCCCCAGGCTTGGTAACCTGGCCAGCCCTCACAGGCTTTGTGTTGCTCTTATGCTGCATGAATTGTGAAAGAAAATGAATGGAAAAATAAATGTACTGAAGATCAGGGAGTTGTAGAGGTGGACGGGGTGGCCTGGGAGAGCGGCAGAGCAATTGAGTGTGCCGGTGAGTCACGGAGTGGGAGGAAGGCGGCAGGGTGCTGTCTACTTGGCACGATGAGGTGCGGTGACGGGGTCATGCTGCGGCGCTTGGCAAGGCAGAAGCGCACGCTGGACAGACCCTCCCAGCCCCTCCGGGTACCCGTGAAGGAGTTCCCTGGTGTATGGGGAACAATGGCTTGGTGGAAGGGTGCTGCCGACTGGAAGTGGGCAGAACAAGCAGCTGGAGCTGCCGCATGTTGGCGAAGCCTACTCCCACATGGCTTCATCGTCGCTGGCAGTAGCGCACTTGCCCGGATTGGCCTGCTGAACCGGTTCCCTCTTCCACTTCCCATACCTTGCACTTTATTTCTTGAATTTCCAACAGAGACGTTGCATTGTTCATCGCTGATCACACCCCGCTTTCCGCTTACCACCGCAGTCTCAACAACGAGCTTCTCCTCTCTCGCCAAACCGAGGGCTCTCATCTCTTCCAAGCTTCTCCGCGAGACCTGGCAACTAATCTGCGCAAGCATGGAGGTTCAGATATCAGTGAAACATGGGAAATGCACATGCAGAATCTGCAGATGCCGCCAATGGAAGTCTGTTTGCACTGTGGCCAGTTCCCGGAGAAGCTAGTGGCAGATGGAGTATCCATTGGATATCGCAGGAAGTCTCCCGCAGCTTCGACGCCCAGAGCAGAGGGAAGAGAGCACGGAGGTCTGGCAAAGCCTCTGCTCAAGCTCTGCCTAATCGTGTCGCCATCCCCAACGCTGAAGCTGATGCCGCCTTCTCCGCCCAGCTTGCCAAAACTGGCACCATGAGCCCAGCCGAAGCGGAAACCGTGGCCGAAGCCGGCGGCGTGGCGATGATCCTCCTGCGGTTGGCACGGCGAGTGGGAGGCCTGTTCAAAGAAGGAAGACGGGCTGCCTACGGAGAGCTACCCAAAAGCAGGAGCCCAAGAGTCCCCACATGACTGGATGCCCCACTGGCCCCTCCTCGAAGCTCTGCCCCTCTACCGCCTCTTCAGCTGCCCTGTGGAGCATATGGTCAGCATATCCTGTCCTATGCTGGACTACCCTGCCGGGACGCTGCCGGTGAGCTCGGTGACGAAGGAGGATGAGCAACTGCTGGAGACTGCCTACCCCTCCAAGGAGCGGCCTCAGACCAGCCTCTTCAGCTGCCCTGTGGAGCATATGGTCAGCATATCCTGTCCTATGCTGGACTACCCTGCCGGGACGCTGCCGGTGAGCTCGGTGACGAAGGAGGATGAGCAACTGCTGGAGACTGCCTACCCCTCCAAGGAGCGGCCTCAGACCAGCCTCTTCAGCTGCCCTGTGGAGCATATGGTCTGGCCGCGGGCGCGCCGGGAGCCGGGACGAAGGAGGATGAGCAATGCTGCAGACGCGCAGCCATGGAGCTCGCGGCCTTCAGCGCTTCCCGCTGCCGCGGAGCAATGGTGGGATAGTTTCGACGATTGCGGGCAGGAAATGTAAGGGGTATGTAATTGGAGCTAGACGAGTTGACTGAGCCGTTCAATAGAGCATATGGTCTTTAATCGTGGCCCAATAGTGAGCAGAAGGTGGATAGGTGGGTGGATGAAAGGGGGAGAATCTGCGAGAGCGACCTTCCATAACTTTGTTCACCTTTGCAGGTGAAAGAGTCGGCGAAAGGATCAGAAGGTCTGCCAGTAGGAGTGCAGATCGTGGCCCAGCCCCATGACGATGAACTGACCCTGCACATCATGCAGAAGCTGGAGGCCGCCATTGCACTCTAGATTGTTTCAGTCACTGTGAATAATAATTAAAAAATACCCAAAATCGTTCATTTTTATTTTCCAATTGATTTGACAGGTGTGCCTTTTCCACTATGATTGATACTCGTTCTCACACTTGTCTGTGGGTTCTTTTGACGGTTCAGGTAATTGAGGGGGAGGAGGGTAAATTAAGAAAAATTAGGTACTTGCAAGTCGGTATCTTTAAGAGAGGCGCGGCTTCTAAAGGGAGAGTATCAAAAATTACACCTCCTCGGATTTTAATATAACTTTTTTCCTGGTTAGCGGACATCTAAGTAAGCTTGCCCGCTTAAGCCGTTTTTTCACTTTGGAAGTAAAATTTTCTGAAAAAAAATTCTACATTTTCCTGTGTTGTAGCATAGGGAAAAGTAGAAAAAAATTCATAAAAAATCTACATTTCATTCCCCCATTTCGCCCGAACAGCAATGCCTTAAGATGACCAAAATTAATATTTTTAGCCAAAAATATTGGGCAAAATCGATGCGAGGTTTTGCGAGCAGCCCAAAAACTGGCAAAAATGGTCATTTTTGGCCATTTTTTAAAAATTTTTCTATTTTTTCATAAGTAAAAATTTTTTTACGCAATCGAGACACTGGTTTTTGAAATGTACGCCTCAAAATTGACCCACAGTCATAAAGTTAGACCAAATTGACAAACAAATTTATTTCATAATTTTTACCCATCAAACAATTATTAAAAATTCATTTTCGTCAATTTGGTCTAAATTTATGACTATGGGTCAATTTTGAGGCGTACATTTCAAAAACCAGTGTCTCGATTGCGTAAAAAAATTTTTACGTATGAAAAAATAGAAAAAACGTTAAAAACTGGCCAAAAATGACCATTTTTGAGGCATGTCCCGCCCCCCTATAGGGGGGGTTACAGTCACCTATATTCCCCCCTATAGGGGGGGCCACAGACAGTATGTATTCCCCCCTATAGGGGGGGCCACAGACTGTCTGTATTCCCCCCTATAGGGGGGGCCATAGACAGTCTGTATTCCCCCCTATAGGGGGGGTCACAGACAGTCTGTATTCTCCCCTATAGGGGGGGCCACAGACAGTCTGTATTCTGCCTGTTTGTTGTACTTTAAATAAAACAAGGTGTTATTGTTGTCCATAGTTGCGCTGATTGAAATAAATGTGAAGCATGTGATGAAAATGAGATGGATTGGTATAGGCGAGGATTCGTCGAAGGGGTGCTATTCTGGCATTCGTTTGCTCGCAGACCTGGCTGTTTAGTTGACGCAGGTGTGGCAGGTGCTTATGCCTGCTGATGAGAGAAGCGCGGGAGCAGGACCTGTGAATACAACTTGCAAATCATGATGAAAAGAAGTTTTAAGCAGGAACCTGTGGTTGCGTTCATGGAAGGCATTGACTAGGAACTGCGTTTCTGCGAAAAATGGGGCCTCTCTCATCAGTGCAAACTTCTCTAGCATGCAGGCGAAATCATACACCATGATCTGTACTGGCTGGTGTAAGAAAGAGGAGCGAGATGAAAAGTAATGAGTGCCTTGGGTGGTGAAGGGAAGCGGCAGAAAATGGTGCGGAAAAGATGGGCTGGAGACTCGCCGGCTAGGATGGACTGGTAGCCGTAGAGAGTGCCATGGGGGCAGAGGTAGACCATGATGCCGTTGACAAGGATGGGGTGGGCATTGGCAGCTTTGTCGCAGCTAGAGGGGTCGGGCTGCCTGCTTGGGAGGCGGTAGAGGGGCAGAGCTCGGAGGAGGGGCCAGTGGGGCATCCAGTCATGTGGGGACTCTTGGGCTCCTGCTTTCGGATAGCTCTCCATAGGCAGCCGTTCTTCCCTTTCTTTGAACAGGCCCTCCACTCGCCGTGCCAACCGCAGGAGGATCATCGCCACACCACGGCTTCGGCCACGGCCACGGTTTCCGCTTCGGCTGGGCTCATGGTGCCAGTTTTGGCAAGTCGACGAAGAAGGCGGCGTGAGCTGGCGTTGGGGATGGCGACACGATCAGCGAAGCTTGAGCAGAGGCTTTGCCAGACCTCCGTGCTCTCTTCCCTCTGCTCTGGGCGTCGAAGCTGCCGGAGGAGCTCCTTGCGATATCCAATGGATACTCCATCTGCCACTAGCTTCTCCGGGAACTGGCCACAGTGCAAACAGACTTCCATTGGCGGCATCTGCAGATTCTGCATGTGCATTTCCCATGTTTCACTGATATCTGAACCTCCATGCTTGCGCAGAATTGGTGCCAGGTCTCGCGGAGAAGCTTGGAAGAGATGAGAGGACTGGGTTGGGCAGAGAAGAGAAGCTCGTTGTTGAGACTGCGGTGGTAAGCGGAAAGCGGGGTGTGATCAGCGATGAACAATGCGAGGTACCTGTGGAAATTCAGGAGATAGAGTGCAGGGTATGGGAAGTGGAAGAGGGAACCGGGTGAGCAGGCCAATACGGGCAAGTGCGCGGCTGCCAGCGACAATGAAGCCATGTGGGAGTAGGCTTGGCAGTCTGCGGCAGCTGCAGCTGCTTGTTCTGCCCACTTCCAGTCGGCAGCACCCTTCCACCAAGCCATTGTTCCCGTACACCAGGAACTCCTTCACGGGTACGGGAGGGCTGGGAGGGTCTGTCCAGCATCAGCGCTCTCTGCCTTGCCAGCCAAGCGCCGCAGCATGACCCCGTCACCCGCGCCCTCATCGTGCCAAGTAGACAGCACCCTGCCGCCTTCCTCCACTTCCGTGACTCACCGGCACACTGGATTGCTTCTGCCGCTCTCCCAGGCCACCCCGTCCACCTCTACGACTCCCTTGATCTTCAGTACATTTATTTTCCATTCACATTTTTCTTTTCACAATTAGTGCACATGAGGCCAAGCAGAAGCCTGTGTAAGGAGCTGGCCCAGGTCTACCAAGCCTGGGGCAGTGAAGCGAAGGGAGTGAAGGTGGAGCAGTTCCAGCCTGTGGCTCAGCGAGACGGAACTTCCTGCGGCTTCTATGCCCTCAGCTTCCTTCTGGATACCATCTGCGGCCTCTCACCTGAAGCCAGGCTCTACCCCTCCCAGCAGCGCCTCCAACTCAACCTCCTCCAGATCATTCATTCCAAACACATTCAGGTTTCCAAAAATCTATTCACTTGACCATTCCTCAAGCTCTGAGTTCAGCCAGTGTCGGAGTCGGACGCAGTGCGAGCCAAGAAGCCGTTGAGGAAGTTTCGGGTGACAGAGCATTGCTGCGGGAAGCTGGCCGATAGAGAGGAGCTGATGATCCAGTGCGACGCCTGCTCCTCTTGCTTCCATGCCACAGCTGCCTGTGCCCAGCTCTCCCAAAGAGAAATCGACAGAGCCTCCTCTTCCCAGCTTCCCTTTTTCTCTCCATCTTGTCGACATTAAGCCACACTTTTCATATTTGATGCTTCATTTTTGGATATGCCTACATTTTCCTTTGCTTCCTGACAATGTGCACTTTCAAAATGCCTAAATAGCCAGAGAAACAAATGTAGCAAATTCGACTAGCAAGTAAAATGAAGACTGTCTGTGGCCCCCCCTATAGGGGGGAATACAGACTGTCTGTGGCCCCCCCTATAGGGGGGAATACAGACAGTCTGTGGCCCCCCCTATAGGGGGGAATACAGACTGTCTGTGGCCCCCCCTATAGGGGGGAATATAGGTGACTGTAATCCCCCCTATAGGGGGGCGGGACATTCCTGCTATTTGGTGCTGTTTTTTTAGACCAAAAACCCTTTACAATGCCTCAAAGTGAAGTTGATGATGACCTGCTTGTTCACCACGGCCTCGTGCAAGCCCAAGGAGACCAAGTAGAAGCGATCGGGTGCCACCATCGTAATCTACGTTCAGAATTACCTATATGGCGCTGTTATTTTGGCAAAAAACCCTGTAAAAAGCAGTTTTTTGAAAATAACCTTTTTAATAAAGCTCTAAAAAATTTTTGTCCAAAGAGGACCCCCCACAATTCGACCACGGCGCGTCGATTGAGCCTATTTGCAGCCCTCTTCGATGTGTGTGTGACGAGCTACAGCCTGCCAAACTTTGGGAAAGCTGCAATTGGTTGTGTTGCTCGATAAGAGGGGCTTGGCGCTACCGCTCCGCTAACGCTCCGCTCGCGCAAGCCCAATCAAAGCAGAATTAGCAATCAAAATTACAGTTTACTCTGAAAAAATGTCTACCTAAGCCTACATGTAGAAGATTTGGCTAACACCTAGTTCCCCCCCATGAAATTCCTCCCCCCTAAGCAGGTTCCCCCCCTTAAAGTCCCCCCAAGATTTTACCCATACCCACACATCCTGCGCTAATGCAGCCCATAGTTGGGTAAAATCTTGAGGGGGAAAACTTCATGGGGGGAACTTTCATGTGGGGTCCCCCTTGGTTGGCCGGTAACCCTCCATGGGGTGGGGACCTGATCAGGGGGGAAACTAGGCGTCAGCCGAAGATTTTAGGTTAAAAGCAGCCAAAATGCTATGATTAGGCCAGGTCGGGTGCTAGGAGACTAGGGGTAGGTAGGGTCGACTAAATTGACAGGACCCCACCCTGAACTCAGGTTGGGTCGGCTTAAAATGAACAGCTTCCAAGTTGCAGTTGGGTCGCCGACTGGACCATATCTCAAATCTAGTGTTAAATCGCCATCCGACCCGACCATAACATTTGAAAAAGTTATAATAGACCATAAGTGATAGTTCACCGATTTCAACTTGCTCAATTCTGAGCAGTTTCATGCATTGATATGGCCAGAAGTAATCAATGAGAAATTGGGAACAGAAGCATTAGAGCGGGTTGCTTTCCATCCTGGGAGTACAGTCTTCTTCGGAATTGACTTGGTAGCTAACACCTGCCAGCTCTCTTGTTTGAGGAAACCAGCTAAGGGCTCGGTGAGGTTACGCTTAGGGCGGCCAAGCCAATGCATCGTTTGTTCGCCCGGGAGTGGGGTGGTTGGGGGAGTGCCCCCACCACCCACTAAACAATGAGTGTTGTACAGTTGAAACCCAACCAAATTTTGAAACAGTAAAGAAAGAAGTTGCTCCGTTCTCCGTTTTTAATTTTATTTCATTTTCACGCATTTTTTGCTAATGTTCTATTTTGCCTTGTATCCAGCAAATTGTTTCAAAACCCTATGTCACTATCATCTGTTATGGTTGTTGAGTGATCAGTTATGGCTGTTGACGTAGAAATAGCGTGCCCCGGGTGCAGGCTGCATCTCATGCTGGGCAGATAGCGCCGCATACAGGCGGCATTCTCCAGAGCTCTACAGTTGCACCAGCGTTCGTTAGATAAGGGATGGAAGATGATCGGCACACTTCAAAGGCAGCGAAGGCTTCACAGAGCGGATGCGCGTGGCAGAGATCCGAACAGTCGCCCAGTCTGGCCACCCTTTCCTCTTCCAATGGCCTCAGTTGCGGTACCTGGTTCGCCAGCTCCAGTGGGCTTTCGAAAAACCCAAACGCCTTTTCTGGAATTTTTGTTTCCCCTTGTTTCAAATTTTTTTCGAAAAACGCTTATGACTGAAAAAATTTCGAAAAGAAAAAATGTAAATGCTACTCCGCTGGCAGAGAGCATGCAGGACGTCGTTAGGCCCGTCAATGTCCACGTGACCGTTGGGCAACAGCTTCAGCCTTTTGGCATTGGTTCGGTCCGGCACTACTCCGTTGGCCTGGAAATCAAGCTCTGTTATTGATTAGCTTTTGAAGCATCCCAAGGCTACCCAAGGCATTCGCGTCAATTGGAGTGGTGCCAATGCTCCAAGTGCCGTCTGCCAGGCCCACTCAGCGGAGTCCAGACGATGGAGGCCCAGCCAAACACTCTGGCCCTTTCAATGAGCCCAATTCCCAGTCTCAAGGGGGATCAGAAGGATGAAAGGGTTTTGGACAGCGTCCTGGGCAAGCTGTTGAGCCAGCTGATGGTGGGCGGGCGGTAGGACGGCGGGGTGAAAGTCTGGCGGGCATTGGATGGGCTCGGAGGCAGAGCTGGCCTGCGGGGAGAGACGGAAGCGGGAGTTGCGTCGCTCCCGTACCTCGTCGCCTGTCATCGGCTTTTCGGGGAACAGGGGCGCTGTTTCATCTCCGTGCGGAGGGGCCACTGGATCCGCTTTCGCATCTTTTGAAATCGTGGAATTCTCGTTGTGATAATCACTTTAATTCTCCGACAAATTATTCCACAAACTTTAGTTGCATTTTGTTTGAATATTTTTTTCATTTTTCCGATTAAAATAGCTTTACCTACCAATGAAAAAGATAAAAAGTAAACCAAACCATTTTAAATTATTTTTTATTGGGTGCTCTAAGGGCAGGGCAAATAACCGGTGTGCGGGAACTGGCAAAGTGGGCGACAGGTGAAGCTGTCTGGGGCGTCCATAAACTGGCCCACTTCATTCATGACCGCCCTCTTCTCGCCCGAGAGCATTCCGTTCGGCTCACCGCGCACCCATCCCACACTCCCCACTGCAACCCTCAGCTCACATGCCTCATCAGCCTATCACATTCTGGGCCTCTAGAGACTGAGTCTAGAGTTGACCAGGGTAGTCTAGACTCATCTAGGCTCAGAAAGGGGTTCTATGGCGAATGTGAAACCTGGACTAAGCGTGCCATTGGGCAGGCGCCATCCATATCCACCCTCCGGTCCCAGCTCCCTGGCCAGGCAGACGAAGACTACGTCCTGTTTACCAATCGACAGAACCTCTAAAGAACTCTTTCAAAAGGAGCTAGGAGGGGACTGTAATTGCATGGACGATCTGGCTGATTGCCTCAGCTGTGTAGGGTGCGGCAAGATGGCCACCAAGGCCCCCGCACACTCCAGCCGCCTCACTCACCGGCACACTCTCCCTACTGAGCTCTGTGGTGAAGCAGGAGTCCAGCGCTGTCACGTGTGCAACGCTTTCGCAGCTTTGCTCCTCCACGTTCCCTTCAGATCCTTTCCTCTCTGCTTTCCCTTTGACGAGGATAGAGATTGATTGGAAAGCAACTGGTGAACATGCAGAGGACAGTCCGGTTCCTGGGGTTGTTGCGAGCGGTATCTTTGAGCAGGCCACCGTTCCCTCTGCTGACTGCAAAGTCCTGTTCTCCATTCTCAGAGCCGTCAATATCGTTTGGTTCCGTGGTCCCGTCCCAAAAGCGACTGTCACTGACTCTCCACCTGAATCAGGCAAAGAACTTGGCCGCAAAATGGCCTAGGCTGAGCAGAACCTCTGCGTCCGTCAGGATGCTGCCAATACCAGCCTTGATCTACGCCGGTTGCGCCGGGCTCCTGAACTGCATTCAGCCAGGCATCAGCTTTCTGCGTCGTCTGCGCGTACTGAAACAAGACAGATCCTGGATGACAGGAGCACGAAAAAGCATATAACCATGAGCAGAGTGGACTGAATGACAGAATAGTAGTCGTTGAAAATTTCGAAAGGCAGCCAAATGGCCATTATGGGCTCGGCAGGGCCTCTGCTGCCTCTGTCTTAGCCCATGACTTGCGATTGGTGCAGGGCATAGCATACACCATTCAGCTCCCTCTTGTACGCCTCTCCCAGGCACCAGTCGTAGCTGTTCAGTTCAGTATCTGCAGACGGTCCCTAGTTCGGTCCCAGACGGTCCCCGTCCCTAGTTTTGCTTTATTTTTCGTTTTCAGAATCCATTCCCCACACGGGCCAGACGCATTGCATAACTAACTATGCAGCAAAAGGCCTGGGAACCTTGTGACATCACCGAAGCCAGCAAGGCCAGCTCTAGCCCAAGTCGGAGCATGACTGGACGCCCGAAGCAGAATGAGGTGAAATAAAGCAGGGGATATGATAGGCGGTTAATTGAGGTCATGGCGACGCCCGGGTGACCAGCAGCGGAAAGGGCAAACAGCCTCAGCCTCCCTCCTGACCTCGCCGCACCCAGCTCAGCATAGCTTGCCTCAGTGCCCTGGACACGCTTGGCAACCGCAACCGAGCTCTCGCCCAAGGCCGCATTAGGATTGGCCCAGTGGTTTTCTGGCTCATAGGAGAGAGCAGAGCTGACCGGGGAATGCAGGGGGTGGTGTGGGGGAAGGGAGAGCTGAGGCCAGGAAAGATGGCCGGTGATACTAACAGGTCGATCCAGATGGTAGCCGGGGTTGCAGGAGAACACGGCCGTGGTGTTTGCACTGAGGCTAAGGCCCTCATAGGAGAGAGCAGAGCTGACCGGGGATGCAGGAGGGTGGGGTGGGGAAGGAGAGCTGAGGCCAGGAGAGACGGCCAGTGATGCTGACGGGTCCATCCAGATGGTAGCCGGGGTTGCAGGAGAAGACGGCCGTGGTGTCTGCATTGGGGCTGAGACCCTCATAGCGAACACTCCCATGCTCCAGCGCAGGGAACTCTGCATAGGCGCAAGAGCTAAGGCCGATGAGCAAGCCTAGCAAGGATCTACCAGGAAACTGACAGAGAGTTGTGTAGGCATGGGCAGGAATGGGGGCTGAGTTTACTCTGCTAGAGTAAGCAATGATCGCAGCCCCCTGGTTGGCCTCGTTATCTGCTAGGTTCCAGTGGACTTGCATCTAAGTGTCCCTGCAGCAGGCGGTGTGAGAGTGAGGAGAGAATAGAAGGCGAGACCAGAGTTGAGTGTCGAGGAAGGTGATGGGCTGAGTGGAGCCGTCTGGCAAAGTCCAGTACCAGTTCTCTCTCGTAAGTGAAGCAGCTGTCTGCTGCAGCGCGATGACCAGATTGTACCCTGCTGGATCACCCATCTTCAACAACTCAACCTCCCTATCACAGGCCACACAAGCGAAAGCAGAGCTGACCACATCAGGGCCGGTGACGGCAGACAAAGCCTGGGCGTTGGGTACATAGGCCAGGAAGCCTCCTTCCGCCGCGCAGTCCTGGCTGTGCTCCTCGTAAGACTGGGCCACGGTGCCGCCGCGTGCGTAGCACCAGTCTTGGTAGACGGCGCTGTTGGCTTTGCCCAGGCAAGCAGTGCCCAGTGCCTTCTCCACACACAGCAGCAGGAGCAAAACTCGCATGCTCCACTCTCTCAGTTCAGGAGCGGGTGGCTATGCGAGAGTCTTGTGATGTCCTGCTTGACAACCACTGTGAGCGGAATATGACAACTGCTGTTTTCCGGCTCACTGAAACTCTTCCATCTCCTTATTGTGCGTGGTCGAAGGCCGTCTGCTGTGGAGGGCAGAGCAGTCAGACAGAGCTCCGGAGGCTGGAGGGCATGGGTGCGGAGGCCCCGGAGCGTAGCCGAGCATGCGAAGCATGCTAGGCGAAGTGTAGGGGCCATAGCACCCTTGCACGGAGGAGCTCTGGTGCCCTGCCCGAAGCAGCGGGCGGCTAAGGCCAGCTTTTAACCCTATTTAAAAGTTACCAGATACCAGGTCAGTTACCTTATTTTGGGTCCGTTTTTCTGCATATATTTCAATTTGCAATTTTAATGCAATTATTTAATAATAATTTTAAATAATTTAAATTATATTCGGAAAAAAGGTATTCATCAGATATTCATTATTTTAAACTCAAATTTTGTCGGTAGTATAATTTAATGGTTCTAAGGCCATTAACACTCGAAAAAAGTCGGCAGTGTTTGAAATTATACATTGTACATTAAATAAAAATTGAAAATTTAGTAATTTTGATATTCAACATCTGTCGCAAATTATTAAGATTATATAAGTGTATTCTGTAAAAAACAAGGGCAATATAGTTATTCAGATTTTAATTTATTCTTAACGTTTTCTACGAAAAATGAACTTTAATAAAATTTAAAAAAAATAAAAAGGTTGAAATTTTACAACTTATCGAATAATCTACAGATTAAGTTCAAAAATTGAAGATAATTTTTGTTCATAGTGCCAAAGCTCTTTGCTTCATGTGTTCATATGCTGCAATTGAGGGAGGGTGAAAATTTGCCGCACACCAATTGCCGATAACCCATATTACCCAGTTCGTTTCTAGAATCGATTCCGACACAAACTTGGTCAATTAATCAGGCACCAGAACTTCGGCAGATGTATGAGATGAATTAGAGCAGGGGATGGGTGGGGTGGGGGGGGGGGGGGGGGGGGGGGGGGGGGGGGGGGGGGGGGGGGGGGTTTGGGGTCGGGGGGGGGGGGGTGGTGGGGGGGGGGCTTTGGGGGGGGGCTGGCTGCGCGGGTGGGGGGGCTCCCAGGATAGGCGGCTCATGAGCTCATGGCGACGTCCGGGTGACAGAAGCGGAGTGAGAAAGCACCCCTAGCTCTCCTCCTCACCTCGCCGCACCCACCCAGGCCAGCCTCAGAGCAGGGGATAGGATAGGCGGCTCATGAGCTCATGGCAACGTCCGGGTGACAGAAGCGGAGTGAGAAAGCACCCCTAGCTCTCCTCCTCACCTCGCCGCACCCACCCCAGGCCCGCCTCAGAGCAGGGGCTAGGGATAGGCGGCTCATGAGCTCATGGCGACGTCCGGGTGACAGAAGCGGAGTGAGAAAGCACCCCTAGCTCTCCTCCTCACCTCGCCGCACCCACCCCAGGCCAGCCTCAGAGCAGGGGATAGGATAGGCGGCTCATGAGCTCATGGCAACGTCCGGGTGACAGAAGCGGAGTGAGAAAGCACCCCTAGCTCTCCTCCTCACCTCGCCGCACCCACCCCAGGCCAGCCTCAGAGCAGGGGATAGGATAGGCGGCTCATGAGCTCATGGCGACGTCCGGGTGGCAGAAGCGGAGTGAGAATTCTCTCGCGCCCGGCGCCTGGCGGGCGGGCGGGCGGCGTGGCTGGTGCTGGCGGGCGCGTGGAGCACCCCTAGCTCTCCTCCTCACCTCGCCGCACCCACCCCAGGCCAGCCTCAGAGCAGGGGATGGGTAGAGGCGGCTCATGAGCTCATGGCAACGTCCGGGTGACAGAAGCGGAGTGAGAAGAGCACCCCTAGCTCTCCTCCTCACCTCGCCGCACCCACCCCAGGCCAGCCTCAGAGCAGGGGATAGGAGGGGGAGAGTTGGGGTCGGGCGGAGAAGCGGCTCTGAGCTCATGGCGCTCCGGGTGAAGAAGGAGTGAGAAAGCACCCCCGAGCTCTCCTCCTCACCTCGCCGCACCCACCCCAGGCCAGCCTCAGAGCAGGGGAGAGGATAGGCGGCCTCATGAGCTCATGGCAACGTCCGGGTGACAGAAGCGGAAGTGAGAAAGCACCCCTAGCTCTCCTCCTCACCTCGCCGCACCCACCCCCCTCCGCGCGGGGGGGGCTCTTGGCCCCCCTCCCTCCTCCTCCCACCCCCCCAGGCCAGCCTCAGAGCAGGGGATAGGATAGGCGGCTCATGAGCTCATGGCAACGTCCGGGTGACAGAAGCGGAGTGAGAAAGCACCCCTAGCTCTCCCTCCTCACCTCGCCGCACCCCACCCCAGGCCAGCCTCAGAGCAGGGGATAGGATAGGCGGCTCATGAGCTCATGGCAACGTCCGGGTGACAGAAGCGGAGTGAGAAAGCACCCCTAGCTCTCCTCCTCACCTCGCCGCACCCACCCCAGGCCAGCCTCAGAGCAGGGGATAGGATAGGCGGCTCATGAGCTCATGGCAACGTCCGGGTGACAGAAGCGGAGTGAGAGCTGCGGGTGGGGGTGGGGCTTGTTGCGTGGGTGGGGGGGGTGCGCCCCCGGCTCTCCCCCTCACCCCGCCGCACCCACCCCAGGCCAGCCTCAGAGCAGGGGAGAGGATAGGGCGGCTCATCGTCATGGCAACGTCCGGTCACGTTCCTCTCTGCCGGGGGGGGGGGGGTGGTTGGGGGTTGGCGGGAGAGCAGGAGTGCGGCCCCCCTCCCCCTCGCCGCACCCACCCCAGGCCAGCCTCAGAGCAGGGGATAGGATAGGCGGCTCATGAGCTCATGGCAACGTCCGGGTGACAGAAGCCAGAGGAGTGAGAAAGCACCCCTAGCTCTCCTCCTCACCTCGCCGCACCCACCCCAGGCCAGCCTCAGAGCAGGGGATAGGATAGGCGGCTCATGAGCTCATGGCAACGTCCGGGTGACAGAAGCAGAGTGAGAAAGCACCCCTAGCTCTCCTCCTCACCTCGCCGCACCCACCCCAGGCCAGCCTCAGAGCAGGGGATAGGATAGGCAGCTCATGAGCTCAATGGAAAGTCCGGGTGACAGAAGCGTAGGTGGGGGAAAGAAAGCACCCCTAGCTCTCCTCCTCACCTCGCCGCACCCACCCCAGGCCAGCCTCAGAGCAGGGGATAGGATAGGCGGCTCAGAACTCATGGCAACGTCCGGGTGACAGAAGCGGAGTGAGAAAGCACCCCTAGCTCTCCTCCTCACCTCGCCGCACCCACCCCCCCACCCGGCGGCGGCGCGGTCGGGTAGGTGTGGAAGCCCCCTGCTCTCCTCCTCCTCGCCGCCCCCCCCAGGCCAGCCTCAGAGCAGGGGATAGGAGGCGGCTCATGAGCTCATGGGGGCGGGGGCCCCTGGCCTCCTCCTCCCTCGCCGCCCCCCCGGGCCGCCTGGGAGGGCAGAGCAGAGGTGGCTATGAGCTATGGCAAAGTCCGGGTACAAGAAGCGTAGTGAGAAGAGCACCCCTAGCTCTCCTCCTCACCTCGCCGCACCCACCCCAGGCCAGCCTCAGTGCAGGGGATAGGATAGGCGGCTCATGAGCTCATGGCGACGTCCGGGTGACAGAAGCGGAGTGAGAAAGCACCCCCTAGCTCTCCTCCTCACCTCGCCGCACCCACCCCAGGCCAGCCTCAGAGCAGGGGATAGGATAGGCGGCTCATGAGCTCATGGCAACGTCCGGGTGACAGAAGCGGAGTGAGAAAGCACCCCTAGCTCTCCTCCTCACCTCGCCGCACCCACCCCAGGCCAGCCTCAGAGCAGGGGATAGGATAGGCGGCTCATGAGCTCATGGCAACGTCCGGGTGACAGAAGCGTAGTGAGAAAGCACCCCTAGCTCTCCTCCTCACCTCGCCGCACCCACCCCAGGCCAGCCTCAGAGCAGGGGATAGGATAGGCGGCTCATGAGCTCATGGCAACGTCCGGGTGACAGAAGCGGAGTGAGAAAGCACCCCTAGCTCTCCTCCTCACCTCGCCGCCCCCCCGGGGGGGGGGGGGGGCGGGGGGGGGGGGTGCCGCACCTTGCCCACCCCCCCAGGCCAGCCTCAGAGCAGGGGATAGGATAGGTGGCTCATGAGCTCATGGCGACGTCCGGGTGACAGAAGCGTAGTGAGAACAAGACACCCCTAGCTCTCCTCCTCACCTCGCCGCACCCACCCCAGGCCAGCCTCAGAGCAGGGGATAGGATAGGCGGCTCATGAGCTCATGGCGAACGCAGGGTCACACGACAGGACTGAGAAAGCTCCCATAGAGCTCCGCCTCACCTCGCCGCACCCACCCCAGGCCAGCGTCAGAGCAGGGGAGAGGGATAGGCGGCTCATGAGCTCATGGCAACGTCCGGGTGACAGAAGCGGAGTGAGAAAGCACCCTTAGCTCTCCTCCTCACCTCGCCGCACCCACCCCAGGCCAGCCTCAGAGCAGGGGATAGGATAGGCGGCTCATGAGCTCATGGCGACGTCCGGGGTGACAGAAGCGGAGTGAGAAAGCACCCCTAGCTCTCCTCCTCACCTCGCCGCACCCACCCCAGGCCAGCCTCAGAGCAGGGGATAGCATAGGCGGCTCATGAGCTCATGGCAACGTCCGGGTGACAGAAGCGGAGTGAGAAAGCACCCCTAGCTCTCCTCCTCACCTCGCCGCACCCACCCCAGGCCAGCCTCAGAGCAGGGGATAGGATAGGCGGCTCATGAGCTCATGGCGACGTCCGGGTGACAGAAGCGGAGTGAGAAAGCACCCCTAGCTCTCCTCCTCACCTCGCCGCACCCACCCCAGGCCACCCTCATCGCAGGGGATAGGATAGGATGCTCCTGAGCTCATGGCGACGTCCGGCTACAGAAGCGGAGTGAGAAAGCACCCCTAGCTCTCCTCCTCACCTCGCCGCACCCACCCCAGGCCAGCCTCAGAGCAGGGGATAGGATAGGCGGCTCATGAGCTCATGGCAACGTCCGGGTGACAGAAGCGGAGTGAGAAAGCACCCCTAGCTCTCCTCCTCACCTCGCCGCACCCACCCCAGGCCAGCCTCAGAGGCAGGGGGGATAGGATAGGCGGCTCATGAGCTCATGGCAACGGGGGGCTTGCGGGGAGGGGGGGGGTCCGGGTGACAGAAAGCGGAGTGAGAAAGCACCCCTCCCACTCCTCCACCCCTCGCCGCCCCCACCCCAGGCCAGCCACACAGCAGCGGATAGGATCGGCGGAAACAGAGCTCATGGCCACGTCCGGGTGACCCAAGCGGAGTGAGAAAGCACCCCTAGCTCTCCTCCTCACCTCGCCGCACCCACCCCAGGCCAGCCTCAGAGCAGGGGATAGGATAGGCGGCTCATGAGCTCATGGCGACGTCCGGGTGACAGAAGCGGAGTGAGAAAGCACCCCTCAGCCTCCTCCTCACCTCGCCGCACCCACCCCAGGCCAGCCTCAGAGCAGGGGATAAGATAGGCGGCTCATGAGCTCATGGCGACGTCCGGGTGACAGAAGCGGAGTTCTCCACCGCACCTTCGCCCCGCACCCACCCCAGGCCAGCCTCAGAGCAGGGGATAGGATAGGCGGCTCATGAGCTCATGGCGACGTCCGGGTGACAGAAGCGGAGTGAGAAACACCCCTAGCTCCTCCTCACCTCGCCGCACCCACCCCAGGCCAGCCTCAGAGCAGGGGATAGGATAGGCGGCTCATGAGCTCATGGCGACGTCCGGGTGACAGAAGCGGAGTGAGAAAGCACCCCTAGCTCTCCTCCTCACCTCGCCGCACCCACCCCAGGCCAGCCTCAGAGCAGGGGATAGGATAGGCGGCTCATGAGCTCATGGCGACGTCCGGGTGACAGAAGCGGAGTGAGAAAGCACCCCTAGCTCTCCTCCTCACCTCGCCGCACCCACCCCAGGCCAGCCTCAGAGCAGGGGATAGGATAGGCGGCTCATGAGCTCATGGCGACGTCCGGGTGACAGAAGCGGAGTGAGAAAGCACCCCTAGCTCTCCTCCTCACCTCGCCGCACCCACCCCAGGCCAGCCTCAGAGCAGGGGATAGGATAGGCGGCTCATGAGCTCATGGCGACGTCCGGGTGACAGAAGCGGAGTGAGAAAGCACCCCTGAGCCTCCTCCTCACCTCGCCGCACCCACCCCAGGCCAGCCTCA
>JASANA010009325.1:0-16157 GCA_030248095.1 Ptycholaimellus sp. GST1_10 | reverse complement strand
ATGTCTGGCATCTCTTTGGTTCAGTTACATATATACTCCTAATATTCAGGCTTCTGTGTGAGCAAAGCATTGTCACAGTCCCCTCTTAGCCAAGGACAAACCCTACTTCAGGATTTTGAACATATGATTGACTGCCAAATATTGGACTGGAGGAATGCTCAAGCATTTTTGACCACAGCAGCCCAAAGGGACACTCTGCAGTCAATAGAGATTACTGAACATATTTAGGCTGTCTTAGCTCTTTTGAGGTTCAAAATTTTGTAAGTATTATTTCATGATAAAAGTTTCAAATTTAATTACATCGCCTTAAAGCCCAAGATGATAAGATGAATCAAGTAAATTTCATTACCTTGATGCCCAATGTTTTATAGACCAGTTTTGTGTAAGTTTTTCACAAGGATTCCGAATCAGTGCTTTGGGGGGGGGTGAGCACCCTAGCAAATGTTATACAAGATTTTTGGTGCCCTCGTTGTCTCATATTGTAAGGGTCCCCATGAGGTGTGTGTGGGTGTCCTCAATGCTCTGCCATGGTCATTTTAACCTCTCTCTTTTGACTGCCTTTTTCTCTCCTGTATACGTTGGGTAATAACCAGTGCAAAAGCAAGTAAAGAGCAAGTCAAACGCACTAAAAACACAAGACAATTTCACTAAAGAACCTCGCGATTTCCTATTAAACTGCACTAAACGTTGAGAAGCAAACACCACAAAACTACATCACCAAAGTTCGCGTTTGGGGTACAGGGTAGGTGAGGTGGTGATGAAAGGGTGAGTGTGGGCACAGGGTGAGGCAAGAGTGGAAGGAAAAGGCAAGGGCCAGAGTAGGTAACGGTGAAGGTTTGTGGGAGAGAGAGTGGGTGGACACTGGCTGAGACACTTTCTTAGAAAGGTGGGATAAGCATCCCCTAGGGTTCAAACTGAGATTGCGGCTGCCGCGAGCGGAGCGCTAGCGGAGCGGTAGCGCCCAGCCCCTCTTATCGAGCAACACAACTAATTGCAGGTTTCCCAATGTTTGGCAGGCTGTAGCGCATCCAGAGACATCGCAGAACTCTGAAAATAGGCTCAATCGACGCGCCGTGGTCGAATTGTGGGGGGTCTTTTTTTTGAAAATCGTTTTTTGTCAATTATTTCGAAACTTATTCTTAAAAAACTGTTTCAAAAAAATGTCCGGTGTCCGGGCGCACACCGACCGGTCCGACCGACCGTGGGCCGACCGTCCGTCCGTCCGTCCGCCGCCGCGCCGCCGCCGCCGCCGCCGCCGCCGCCGCCGCCGCCGTCCGTCCGTCCAGCAAGTGTTGCAGACACTTGGGCAACATCTGGGGTGTTGATCTCAACGGTTCTAGGGTAAATCGATGCCGCTGAGTGTCATGGCACCCCTAGTTTCTGCATTTTCTGCGTTTTTTAGGTCGAAACATCAACTTTTTGGGTAGAAATCCAGTATTCTCATGTTTTTCTGATGTTTATGATGTTTTTTGTGATGTTTTTCTAGTGTAGTTGACCATAAAACAGCACCGTATAGGTATTTTTGGACCTAGATTACGATTCTGGCACCCGTTTGCTTCCACCTGGTGTCCATGGGCATGCACAAGGCCATGGTGAACAAGCAGGTCATCATCAACTTCATCTTGAGGCATTTTCTAAGTTTTTTTGGCCTTAAAAAGGCACCATATAGGTATTTTTGGACGTAGATTACGATTCTGGCACCCGTTTGCTTCCACCTGGTCTTCATGGGCGTGCACAAGGCCGTGGTGAACAAGCAGGTCATCATCAACTTCATCTTGAGGCATCTATAGGTCTTTTTTGGCTTAAAAAGGAACCATATCAGGTATTTTGGACGTAGATTCGAATCTGGCACGTTTCTTCCACCTGGTCTCCATAAGTAGTATGCATAAGGCCGTGGATCAAGAAAAGGTCATCATCATGCTTCATAGGGATTTGGGTCTATTGAGAAATCTTGATATTGACTCACAGTTTTAGAGTAGAGGAAGTTTTTAGTGCCAAAAAGCGAAACCTCGTATATTGTCTGTTCTTATAAACAATGAAGCTGGAGCGTGAATCTAAGGTCTATGGCTACCCAAACAGTGGGTCTTTCTTTCTCACTTTGAAGCAAGGCGGCCTAACATCTCAAACGGAATGAACTATGTACCTGAAGATGTCTCAGCCTTCATTTGTCTGGTACCCCGCAATGTAGATAGAATTACTAAATGTGTTGTGCGAACTGGCACAAGTGATGCCAAGGGGTTGCTATCAAAATACACATTGCTCGGGCTTTCCAGTTCTCTGTTTGCTATTCCCATCCACATAAAGTATGGTAAAAGCCCGGAGAACCTTGCTGAGCTATCAATACTATTCCATTGGTTGAGGATATGGTGACACAATGCCCCCTATGGTTTTAGAGAAGTTTGTTACTGGCTTGTGGAAGACTTTGAGTGTTTGCTGGCATGGGCCTTTTTGGGCGCTATCCTGCTGCAATTGCAAATAACAGTTAATCTTCTCTTTATCCTATCCAATGCTAGAGTATTATTATATAGTGGGTTATAATAATAACCCAAAAAGTATCTCTTATCTTCTGTTTATTTGCAATTGAAGTGGGGGAAATTTTATTCAGCTTTAATTGAATTTTACTTGCGACTGAAGTGGATGAAATTTTTTTATAGCACAAAATAGGTTTTTTACCTTAGATTGTGAGTCCTTAGTCCAATGTAAACATGGATTAATTAATGAGAAGAGAGCACCTGACCAAATGACCAATCAAAATGTGAAAATATTTTTTAAAATAGGCATTAAAATATTTTTTTACTGACTCTGTTACCTACTGCCATTGCAATTTATTTCGATTAATTATAAAAGATATCCTCTAGTCTAATTCTACATACATATAATATTTTGAAAAAAATTGACAAACATTTGAATCCTAATTTTTTTGAAAATTATATTTCAACTAATGGGTTTACTAAATTGTGCAAACTTTGGGAGCAACTACAATTTACCAAATCAATTGCCAAAAAAGAAAGGTGCTCTCTTATCATTAATTCATCCATGTTTACATTGGACTGGCAATAATTTTTACTGTGTACAAAATTCACAATCTAAGGTAAAAAACCTATTTTGTGCTATAAAAAAATTTCATCCACTTCAGTCGCAAGTAAAATTCAATTAAAGCTGAATAAAATTTCCCCCACTTCAATTGCAAATAAACAGAAGATAAGAGATACTTTTTGGGTTATTATTATAACCCACTATATAATAATTTCATCCACTTCATACAGGGGCAAGGCCCCTTATGCTTGGGTTGAAGATGACATTGATGATGAGCAGCTTGTTCACCGGGGCCTGGTGGAAGCCCGTGAAGACCAGATAGAAGCAATCGGGCACCAGCATCCTAATCTACATCCCAAATTACCAAAAAGTTTCTGAGACCAAAAACATTGAGATTGCCTCAAGACGAAGTTGATGATGAGCTGTTTGTTCACCATGGACCGGTGGAAGCCCATGAATAGCAGGTGGGAGCAAAAGAACACAAGAAATATAATCTACATCCAAAATTACCAATATGCTATTGTTGCTGAGACTAAAAATCCTTTAGAGTGGCTTGAGATGAAGTTGGTGATGAATGGGTGCCAGAATCGTAATGTAGGTCCATAAATACCTATATGTTGCCCTTTTAAGGCCAAATAACCATATAAAATGCCTAGAGATGAAGTTGATGATGACTTGCTTGTTCACCACGGCCTGATGCAAGCCCATGGAGCCCAGGTGGAAGCAACCGGGTACCAAAATCGGAATCTACGACCAAAAGCAACAATATGGTGACTTTTTAGGCCAAAAAACTTTATAAAATGGGTCAAGATGAAGTTGATGATTAACAGCTTGTTCACCACGGCCTTGTGCACGCCCATGAAGGTCAGGTGGAAGCAAACGGGTGCCAGAATCGTAATCTACGTCCAAAAATACCCATATGGTGCCTTTTTAAGGCCAAAAAAACCTATAAAATGCCTCAAGATGAAGTTAATGATGACCTGCTTGTTCACCATGGCCTTGGGGGGGGGGGTCGGGCGCGCCTTGGTGCTTTGTTGTGGTGTCTTTTGCATGCCCATGGACACCAGGTGGAAGCAAACGGGTGCCAGAATCGTAATCTAGGTCCAAAAATACCTATATGGTGCTGTTTTATGGTCAACTACACTAGAAAAACTTCACAAAAAACATCATAAACGTCAGAAAAAACATGAGAATACTGGATTTCTACCCAAAAAGTTGATGTTTCGACCTAAAAAACCGCAGAAAATGCAAAAACTAGGGGTGCCATGACACTCAGCGGCATCGATTTACCCTAGAACCGTTGAGATCCACACCCCAGATGTTGCCCAAGTGTCTGCAACACTTGCTGGACGGACGGTCGGTCGGTCGGACGGTCGGTCGGACGGTCGGTGTGCGCCCGGACACCGGACATTTTTTGAAACAGTTTCTTAAGCATAAGTTTCGAAATAATTGACAAAAAACGATTTTCAAAAATAAGACCCCCCACAATTCGACCACGGCGCGTCGATTGAGCCTATTTCCAGAGTTCTGCTATGTCTCTGGGATGCGCTACAGCCTGCCAAACATTGGGAAACCTGCAATTAGTTGTGTTGTTCGATAAGAGGGGCTGGGCGCTACCGCTCCGCTAGCGCTCCGCTCGCGCCAGCCCAATCTCAGTTTGAACCCAAGGGGATGCTTATCCCACCTTTCTAGAAGGTTCTCAGCCAGTGTCCACCCACTCTCTCTCCCACAAACCTTCACCGTTACCTACTCTGGCCCTTGCCTTTTCCTTCCACTCTTGCCTCACCCTGTGCCCACACTCACCCTTTCATCACCACCTCACCTACCCTGTACCCCAAACGCGAACTTTGGTGATGTAGTTTTGTGGTGTTTGCTTCTAAACGTTTAGTGCAGTTTAATAGGAAATCGCGAGGTTCTTTAGTGAAATTGTCTTGTGTTTTTAGTGCGTTTGACTTGCTCTTTACTTGCTTTTGCACTGGTTATTACCCAACGTATACAGGAGAGAAAAAGGCAGTCAAAAGAGAGAGGTTAAAATGACCATGGCAAGCATTGAGGACACCCCCACACACCTCATGAAGACCCTTACAATATGAGACAACGAGGGCACCAAAAATCTTGTATAACATTTGCTAGGGTGCTCATAGAGCAAAAAAGCACTGATTCGGAATCCTCGTGAAAAACTACACAAAACTGGTCTATAAAACATTGGGCATCAAGGTAATGAAATTTACTTGATTCATCTTATCATCTTGGGCTTTAAGGCGATGTAATTAAATTTGAAACTTTTATCATGAAATAATACTTACAAAATTTTGAACCTCAAAAGAGCTAAGACAGCCTAAATATGTTCAGTAATCTCTATTGACTGCAGAGTGTCCCTTTGGGCTGCTGTGGTCAAAAATGCTTGAGCATTCCTCCAGTCCAATATTTGGCAGTCAATCATATGTTCAAAATCCGTAATAGGGTTTGTCCTTGGCTAAGAGGGGACTGTGACTATGCTTCGCTCACATAGCCCCAACATTAGGAAACAAGTATATGGCACAGAGCACAATATGTAACTGTGGACACCCAACAATTCTGGGCTTTTATAAATTTTAGCCAAAAAGTGATGTTTCATAAGGTTGAGGACCAACTCCACCCCTCCAGAACTTTGCAGAATCTAATTACCTTTCAAGTAAAAAAAAGTTTGTCCAATTTCTTGGATAGTTCGCCCTTTTTCAAACATTCTACCCAGAATAAAATGTTTCAACGGCTCCGGGACTGGTCACAGCCCAAACCCCCAAATCTTCATGAAATTTATTACCTTTCAGGGAAAAAGTTTGTCCAAATACGGTAGGAATTCGCCATTTCTCTGCATATTATATATTTTATTGACATATTTTATATATATATATAAATATGTCTTGAAATGCTGGGAACGGGCGAATTCTCAACGGATTTGGACAAACTTTTTTTCCCTGAAATGTAATATTATTTTAGGAAGATCTGGAGGGGTAGACCCGGGATCTGAGCAATTGAAACATTACTTTTTTGGGTAGACCGTGTTAAAACTGGGAAGGGCAAATTCTCAGCAGATTAAAACAAACTTTTTTTCCCTGATGGAACAAAAATTATAAGGAACATCTCAGTGGGTAGAACTGGTATTGCAGCAATTGAAACATAACTTTTTCTGGTATAAACTTTGAAAAATGGAGTATACTGGGAAATGGCAAATTATTAACAGATTGCAACACACTTTTTTTCCTGAAAGGTAGAGTTTTGTGGGGTGTCAATTTTTTGGCATGTTTAGCTCCGCGGTCTCCTATTGCGCTCTGCGCCATATACTTGTTACCTATATGAGGAAAACAGTTTAGTCACCTGTATAGACCAAAGGTAAATACAAAGCTTTAGATAAGCCTTAAGGTTTAGGTAAAAACAAAATTAGCAATCTTTAACCTGTCAAGAGGAATCCGGCAAAGCAAATCTGCATCTACCCAAACTCCACCATAAAGAAAAAGCAATGCAGTGCGTAAAAGGTCAGTTTCTTGTTGCAACAAAAAAAATTCCTTTCTGTATTTAGGAAATATATGCGACACGTTCACAAACAGGTTCACGTTTTCTTTGCTAAGTAGGAATATTTTCCAACCCGGGTTTTTTTTTATCCAAGAAAATATACAAAGCTTGATTACCATAGGCGCATTAGCGAAGCCAGTAGCCCAATAAATCCAAATTAATTTTGGTGTAGTTTTCTTAAAAGATTCAAAGTCTTTAATGTCAGATATATTGTATTCCTTTATAGCCTGATCAAACAAGACTAATTGATTATTTACTGGACATGCATTTTCACATGTATTCACTTCCCAGACAAAATACTTTCCAATTATCATAAAGTAAAAAAATAAAAAGAAGTACATTCAGATTAAAAGAAAAGAGCAACAACTGTTGTTTAATACATTTTTCGTTAATATTTTTAGATTGAATGTTTAAATCAGTCCTTTTGTGAATGAGACCAAATACTTTGTAAGCTTAACTTATAGTTGCCCAATGAGGGTAGCAATAGATAATAAATACTTTGACTTGACATTCAATTGGGCTGGTGAGAACGGAGCGCAGTGTCAGCGCCCAGCCCCTTTGTTGGCCCAGGTGTACGTTTTTAGGGGTAGTGCTAGATCTTAAAACTGATAAGGCTCTTGCTCCTCACAGGAAGCTCCATTCGCTTTGATTTTTGCGCGGCCGCAGGCCGCCTGCCGCGAAGGGCTGGGCAGTCAGAGCTCCGGAGGCCGGAGGAGCTCTGGCGCCCTGCCCGAAGCGGCGGGCGGCCAAGGCCAGCTTAAGCAGTTACCCCATTTTTCGTCCGTCTGTCCGCATATTAAAATATTGACTCCTGCTGCTCGGGCTGTTCTACGGTCTATTTATTTGTCCTCATAAATATGCCATTTTCGGGAGAGGTGTAGCTGGTCTCTTTATAATCCTTGCTATCAAATAAGCTTGGGCATCGAGGTGATAAAATTTATTTGATTCATATTATCATGAAACTACCTTGGGCTATAAAATGATGAAATTAAATTTAAAACTCTTATCATGAAATTATACTGCCAAATATTAGACGCAGAGACGGCCCGAAGGGCCCCTCCGCGGGTCTATAGAGGTTACTAAACTTTTGTCCTGATATATATATTATTATATAGTGGGTTATACTAACCCAAAAAGTATCTCTTATCTATATTTTACCTGCAATTGAAGTAGGGGAAATTTTTGACCGCGGAGCGGCCCGAAGGGCCGCTCCGCGGTCTATAGAGGTTACTAAACTTTTGTCCTGATACGTCTGTGTATATATGTTTCTGGAAATGCTGTCCACGGGCGAATTCTCAACGGATTCGGACGAAATTTTTTTTTTCCTGAAAGGTAATGCCGATTTTCAGAAGAAGATCTAGAAGATGGCGAAACGGTTTCCGAGCATTTGAAACATTACTTTTTTTTCGGGTAGAAAGGTTGAAAATTTGGGATCTGTGTAAAAGGCTCAATTCTCAACGGATTTTGACAAACTTTTTTTTTCCCTGAAAGGTAATAAAATTTTAGGAAGATCTTGAGTGGTGGAATCGGTTTCCGAGCATTTGAAACATTACTTTTTTGGGTAGAAAGGTTCAAAAATGGGGTATGCTGTAAAATGCTCAATTCTCAACGGATTTTGACAAACTTTTTTTTTCCTGAAAGGTAATAATATTTTAGGAAGATCTGGAGGGGTGGAACTGATCTTGAAGCATATGAAACATTACTTTTTTGGGTAGAAAGGTTGGAAAATGGGGTATGCTGTAAAATGCTCAATTCTCAATGGATTTTGACAAACTTTTTTTTGCTGAAAGGTATTAACATTTTAGGAAGATATGGAGGGGTGGAACCGGTCCCGGAGCATTTGAAACATTACTTTTTTATGTAGAAAGGTTGAAAAGTGGGGTATACTGAGAAATGGCGAATTCTCAATGGATTTAACAAACTTTTTTTCCCTGAAAGGTAATAACATTTTAGAAAGATCTGGAGGTTTGAACCTGGTCCTGGAGCATTTGAAACATTACTTTTTTTGGGTAGAATGTCTGAAAAATGGGGTACATTGAGAAATGGCGAATTCTCAATCAATTTCGACAAACTTTTCTTTCGTATTAAAAAATTAAAAATGAGCATTAAAATGTAAAGTAAGAGCATTGGCATGGAATTGTAAGCTGCTAAGTTGTGTGGGAAGTTGTGGGCTGTGAGGCTCCGCGGTCACCTATTGCGCTCTGCGCCATATACTTGTTTATTCAGCTTAAATTGAATTCTACTTGGGACTGAAGTGGATGAAATTTTTTTCTGAGCAAAGAAATAAGTTTAGTCCTAGATTGTGAACTTTGTGCACTGTAAAAATTATCGTCAGTCCAATGTAAAACTGGATTAATTAATGATCAAAGAGCACCATCTTTTAATGGCAATTGATTTGGTCAAAATGTAGTTGGCTCCCAAATTTCGCAGAATTTACCCATTGCCTGAGATATAATTTTTTTGACCGCGGAGCGGCCCGAAGGGCCGCTCCGCATATAAAGGTTACTCAATTTTTGATATATATATATATATATATATATATATATATATATATATATATATATATATATATATATATATATATATATATATATATATATATATATATATATATATATATATATATATATATATATATATATATATATATATATATATATGTTTCTGGAAAAGGGCTGGGAACGGGGGAATTATTCAACCGGATTTGGACAAACATTTTTTCCATGAAAGGTATTAATGTTTTAGGAATATATTGCCGGTAGGAACCAGTGCCGGAGCATTTGAAACATTACATTTTTGGGTAGAAAGGCTTGAAAACTGCAATATAGCGTTTTTGCGCTGTAGCTCCTTTAATCTTGAGAATTGCACAGAAGACTTGAGTTTTTTTGTTCACAAGTCGTATATAACGATTGCAAATATATGCTTACTTTTGAAAATGGTTGAGAAACCACAGACTTTTCATCTTGAGTGACAAACTTTCATGCATAACAATAGCATCAATAATCAGTAGCAGCTGAACGGCTGAGTATTGCACAGAAGACTTGAATTTTTTTGTTCACAAGTCGTATATAACGATTCCAAATATATGCTTACTTTTGAAAATGGTTGAGAAACCACAGACTTTTCATCTTGAGTGACAAACTTTCACGCATAACAATAGCATCAATAATCAGTAGCAGCTGAACGGCTGAGAATTGCACAGAAGACTTGAATTTTTTTGTTCACAAGTCGTATATAACGATTCCAAATATATGCTTACTTTTGAAAATGGTTGAGAAACCACAGACTTTTCATCTTGAGTGATAAACTTTCACGCATGACAATAGCATCAATAATCAGTAGCAGCTGAACGGCTGAAAATTGCACAGAAGACTTTGGTTTTTGACAGCGGAGCGGCCCGAAGGGCCGCTCCGCGGTCTATAGAGATTACTGAACATTTGTCCTGATATATATATATATAGGTATATATATATATATCTGGAAATGCTGTCCACGGGCGAATTCTCAACGGATTGGGACAAACTTTTTTTTTCCTGAAAGGTAATACTGTTTTAGGAAGATCTGGAGGGGTAGACCCGGAATTTGAGCATTTAAAACATTACTTTTTTGGGTAGAAAGGTTGAAAAATGGGGTATGTTGAGAAATGGCGAATTCTCAACGGATTGGGACAAACTTTTTTTTGCTGAAAGGTAATACAATTTTAAGAAGATCTGGAGGGGTGGAACAAGTCCCGGAGCATTTGAAACATTACTTTTTTGGGTAGAAATTTTGAAAAATGGGGTATGTTGAGAAATGGCGAATTCTCAACGGATTGGGACAAACTTTTTTTTTTGCTGAAAGGTAATGAAATTTTAAGAAGATCTGGAAGGGTGGAACAAGTCCCGGAGCATTTGAAACATTACTTTTTTGGGTAGAAAGGTTGAAAAATGGGGTATGTTGAGAAATGGCGAATTCTCAACGGATTGGGACACACTTTTTTTTTGCTGAAAGGTAATAAAATTCTGCAACGTTCTGAATTTGGTCCCCAACCTTTTGAAACATCCCGTCTTTGGGTAAAACTCGTAAAAGTTAAGACTTGTGAGGTGTTTAGCTCCGCGGTCACCTATTGCGCTCTGCGCCATATACTTGTTTTAAATTTCAAGTCCCAAATTTTGTCTATTTCTTGCAAACTATCATATGTACGTTAATTTAGACCAAGGCATATTTTTTATAATCAATTGCAATTAATTGTAATGGAGATAGGTAGCAGAGTCAGTTAAAATTTTTTTTGCTATATATATTTTTAAAATATGTGTATACATTTTACTTTTTTTCGGGAGCTCAGATTTTAAATTCCTATTAGTATTTTGGCCAGGTGCTCTCTTATCATTAATTAATCCAGTTTTACATTGGACTGACGATAATTTTTACAGTGCACAAAGTTCACAATCTAAGGTATTAAACTTATTTCTTTGCTCAGAAAAAAATTTCATCCACTTCAGTCCCAAGTAGAATTCAATTTAAGCTGAATAAAAAATTTCCCCTACTTCAATTGCAGGTAAAATATAGATAAGAGATACTTTTTGGGTTAGCATAACCCACTATATAATAATTTCATCCACTTCATACAGGGGCAAGGCCCCTATGCATGGAGACGAAGATGGGATTGGTGATCAGCTGCTTGTTCACCACGGCCTGGTGAAGCCCATGAAAAACAGATACCATAATCTACATCCCAAATTACCTATATGATGTTATTTGTAGGGTCAAAAACCCTTTAATATGCCTCGAGATGAAGTTGATGATGGCCTGCTTGTTAACCATGGCCTAGTGCAAGCCCATGGAGACCAGCTAGAAGCAAACGAGTGCCAGAATCATAAGCTACGTCCAAAATTACCTATATGAAGATATTTGTAGGCACAAAAACCCTTTAGAATGCCTCAAGACGAAGTTGGTGATGACCTGCTTGTTCACCACGGCCTGGTGGAAGCTTATGAAGACCAGATAGAAGTAAGCGGGCGCCACAATCGTATTCTACGTGCAAAATTACCTATATGGTGCTGTTTTTTAGACCAAAAACCCTTTACAATGCCTCAAAATGAAGTTGATGATGACCTGCTTGTTCACCACGGCCTCGTGCAAGCACAAGGAGACCAAGTAGAAGCAAACGGAGGCCACCATCGTAATCTACGTTCAAAATTACCTATATGGCGATGTTATATTGGCGAAAAACCCTGTAAAAGCATAAATATAGAGCTGGAATTGAAAAACATGCAAAAAACCCCCCAAAAACTGAATTTTTACCCAAAAAGATGACGTTTCGACCTAAAAAACGCGGAAAATGCCCAAAATATAGGTGTCTTGATACTTTTTTGGCCCAATTTACCCTAGAACCGTTGAGATCTCCGCCCCAGAAGCAGCCAAAGTGTCTGCAACAGTGCGCACGGACGGACGGACGGTCGGTCGGTGTGCGCCCGGACACCGGACATTTTTTTTAAAAAGTTTTTTGGAAATAACTTTTTTAATAAGGCACTAAAAAAGTTTTGTCCAAAGAGGACCCCCCACAATTCGACCACGGCGCGTCGATTGAGCCTATTTGCAGCGCTCTACGACGTCTGTGTGACGAGCTACAGCCTGCCAAACTTTGGGAAAGCTGCAATTGGTTGTGTTGCTCGATAAGAGGGGCTTGGCGCTACTGCTCCGCTAATGCTCCGCTCGCGCAAGCCCAATATATAGGTATATGTCTGGAAATGCTGTCCACGGGCGAATTCTCAACGGATTGGGACAAACTTTTTTTTCCCTGAAAGCTAATAATATTTTAAGAAGATCTGGAGGGGTGGAACCGGTTTCCGAGCATTTGAAACGTTACTTTTTTGGGTAGAAAGGTTGAAAATTTGGGTATGCTGTAAAATGCTCAATTCTCAACGGATTTTGACAAACTTTTTTCCCTGAAAGGTAATAATATTTTAGGAAGACCTGGAGGGGTGGAACTGGTCCCGGAGCATTTGAAACATTACTTTTTTGGGTAGAAAGTTTGAAAAATGGGGTATGTTGAGAAATGGCAAATTCTCAACGGATTTTGACAAACTTTTTTTTTGCTGAAAGGTAATAACATTTTAGGAAGATCTGGAGGGGTGGAACTGATCCCGGAGCATTTGAAACATTACTTTTTTGGGTAGAGGTTTTGAAAAATGGGGTATGTTGAGAAATGGCGAATTCTCAACGGATTTGGACAAACTTTTTTTTGCTTAAAGGTAATAAGTTGTGGAGGAGGGGGGAGCTCCGCGGTCACCTATTGCGCTCTGCGCCATATACTTGTTAAACCTCTAAAGAGCTAAGACAGCCCAAAAAATTTTCATCATTGTAATATTATAATTTAATTAAAATTAATAAAATAATATTATATTTAACTAAAACATCTGTAGCCCATGCTGTACTGCTTCAAAATGCAAAATTCCAACTGCGCCTGAAGCAGAAGACTTGGGGCAATCGAGGACAGGTTGAAACTCCGCTCTAGCATGCTGTCAACCCGAGCAGGAGCATGTTGGGTACTAGTGTTCTCAATAACGTGCCTGATGAGAAGTTTTCTTAGTGTTCTCACATGTGTTCTTAATGTTCTTAGTGTTCTGTGTTCCCAATAAGAAATAGTCCCCTGAAGGAGAAGCTGAGGGGAATGGTGAACCTGCCACAAGACAGCTCCACAAGACAGGGACAAAAGACAGTTCCACAAGACAGGGACACAAGACAGCTCCACCCCCATGCTTGTCCATCACATAGTACACTTTCCCGTCTTCAAGGAGACCTCAGAGACCACCAAGTCCTGCCCCGTCATCAACAGCAGCGCCAAGAGCAGCACCCGCCTCAGCCTCACTGGCCTCCTGGAAGATCAACTCCAAGCCAGCTGCCACACTTTTGTCGCTGATGCCAAGTCCACCTTCCACACCATCAGCATCAGGACCCTGGACCAGGACGCACTGTGCATTGTGCTACCAGATGCTCAAGGCCACCATACTTGCAAGCACATCCAAGTGTTCAGGTACACAAGACTCATCATGAGAGCAGCCTGATCACTGGCTGTCCTCCTATCCTGCATCCACCATCTCTGCTTCAAGGCCATTGCCAACAGCAACAAATACAGCCTCAGCAGGGAGGAGATGAAGAACATCCCCAACCTCACCTACATGGACAACCTCATCTGCGGCGTTGAGACAGAGGAGGTTGGGGTGAGGCTGGCTCAGCAGATCAAAGTCTGGCCTCTTTGTGCTGCGGGAATACCCAAGTGATGCAAAGCTGGTGGAGGAGAGCCTAGAGGAGGACAAACACACCAACAAGACCTCCATTCGCTATCCTGGCCTTGTCTGGAACAACAATCCTGGCCTTGTCTGGCTGGATGGGAAGGACAAGCTATGCGCCTACATGGAGAGGAGAGTGAACAAGATGTTACAGGGATGTTCCGTACACCTAAGTTTAAAAATTTATTTCTCCAGCCCACAATAAGTTAGAGAGTTGAAAATTGGTATGGAAGTAGGTCCAACCCTCCTTCATTTACATAAAAGTTTGCGGCTCATTTCATTAGGAAAAACCTGAGAAACAGTCAATTTTGTAAGGTCACTCAAAATCGATACAACGCGACAGTGAAATTTTTTTTCACCTGATTTTGAGGCTTGATTTCTCGACCCCATCAAAACCGTTTGGGCCCAAAATTTTACACAATTTAGGTCCAAGTGTCCTTAACTTACATATAAATTTTTGTTTCTCTAGATGCTTCCTGTGGTGAGAAACAGCCTTCGGAGTACACCACAATTTTCCCCCTTTCCTATGGTTAAGGGCCAGTCCAGCTGGAAAATTCTATGAAATCATAGAAAAAAGAAAAGGGTTGTTTTATTTGAAAGGCTGTTTCTCAACAAAGGTAGCACATAGAAAGACAAAAATTTATGTGTAGGTTAAAGACACTTAGATCTAAATTGTTTGAAATGTTGGGCTCAAACGGATTTGATGGGGCTGAGAAATCAAGCCTCAAAATCAGGTGAAAAAAATTTCATTGTCGCATTGTATCGATTTTTGAGTGACCTTACAAAATTGACTGTTTCTCAGGTTCTACCTAATGAAATGAGCCGCAAACTTTTATGTAAATGAAGGAGGGTTGGACCTACTTCCATACCAATTTTCAACTCTCTAACTTATTGTGGGCTGGAGAAATAAATTTTTAAACTTAGGTGTACGGAAAAGGCCTCCCCCCTGTAAACCTCCTCCTCCTCTGACCTCTACCACCACTGCCCTGAGCAGCTGAACCCTGCCGACTGGACCACCAAACTCCATGGCTTTAACGACCTGTCAGATGGCTACTTCTACTCTAAACCCACCTTCCTACTCCAGCCACCCTGGCCCTCCATCACCTGATGAAGGATCCCCTGAAACAACCACTAAGCTAGAGGGTGAAGGAGGAGGTAAAGGGGAGGAGGAAAAGAGCTGAAAATTTGCCGGGCAAAAAGCCCCCCTCTCCCCCGAAAAAAAGAAAAAGAGGAAAAGAGCCAGAAGACCAGGCCAGAGGCCAAACTCACAGAGGAAAAGAGCAGAAAATCTGCCAGGCAAAAAGCTTCCCTCTAAGGATACAAAGGAAAGAGTGAGAAATTTGCCAGGTCTCCTCAGGCCCACCTCAATTTGAAGGCAGTGAAGCTCCAATTTGGCATTATTCTGGACCTTATACGTCTGGCTTCCTATCGTCCACTATTTAGCCTTCCCTCCACCTTTGCTAACCCCAGTGTCTCTCCATAGTTGCTACATTGTAATAAAAGAATGCTTGCTGGCGGACTTGGCCCACATGTTGATGAAACGCAAGACCAACCTGAAGCAGATTGGTTCTGGCCTTGCCAACATCACCAAACGGCCTGTTGGGTACTCCATCAACTAAGCTACAGAGATATGCTCATCCCACACTTCATCAAGATCAAGATCATCATCAATCATCAAGAAAAATCACGAATCTGCGATCCAGTTTTCTCTCCAATTAGACACCATTTTTCCAAACTTCCAAACAATGTGGGGTAAGTGGAATTTCTGGGATATCATTTGCCTTACATTGGCCCTACCTCCTGCCAGCCAGCTCAATCATTGCATTGCATTTGCCCTACTGCCCGCTTCCAACCGATTTCATTCCATTGCATTCCACCTTTTCACCTACCGTGGGGGGGGTGTATTATTCGTGAATCCAGATTTTGGACTTGCCTGAACTATTAAAAGTCTCGGCAAGTAATACAAGTATGCCTCGCGCAAAATATGCTACAAAGGCCTATTCTGGTGTGCCTTGAGCCCTCTTTCCCAATCACGCGCAAGCAGGATGCCAATGTCTCGTCTTCACTCTGCTGCAACCAAAGGCGCCATCGTCCGACTGCACCAAAGTGTCAACTCCACTGCCGACATCCAGCGGGCACTCTCACACAAAGGACTCTCCGAATCCACCATACGCTCCATCGTCGCAGTTCACGGCCAGGCTCCGTCGGGGGCCAGCTTCGGGCATGGGCAGGGTGGAGGAGCGCCGCGTCTCGTCCGGACCCCGGAGTTCATCCAGGAAGTGGCCAGTGCTCTGGGGT
>JASANA010009324.1:0-48212 GCA_030248095.1 Ptycholaimellus sp. GST1_10 | reverse complement strand
AGAAGGCTCACCTGGCCATGATTGTAGTCAATCATGCAACCGGTCTTGTGGATGAAGTCGGGGTTGATCAGATCGAACTGGAATGGACTGGGGTCATCCTCGTCATGCTGCCAGACATCGATGCAGCACTCCTTCAGCCACTTACAGTTAAAGGTACAGTTTAGAACATACCAGTATCAGCCTGTTCTTGAAGAGGACAGTTATGATTATGAAGAGGACAGTTCAGTTTTGAAACTGAACTGTAACTGTACCTTTCACTCTCACTAAATGGACCCGGAGGTTGGAGGAGGTTGGAGGAGGGAGGAGGTTGGAGGAGGGAGTGAGCCTCTTGGAGCGCGCCGGCGTCGAGGCCTGCAATGGCAAAGAGAACTCTTTCCAACTTCCTTCCGACTCAGACATTCAGGGTGGAACCACTGGAACCTGCTCCAACAGGGCCTTTATGCGGCCAGGATTTGGATGAGCTCCTCCTTGCTCAGCTTCTTGATCTTCCCGCTTGTTTTTGGCAGACACTGCCAATAATTGCTCCATCTTCCGTTCATTCTCTTCCCAATCCAAATGTTCACATCGATCCACTCCTGGCCTAAGTTGAGGTCGTGGTACCATTCGCCGATGCTGTTGTAGCGCTGCAGTGGGTCCGAGATTGTCTCCATCTTCTTACCCCATGCTTCAATGCCCTTCTTTTTCTCTAGAAAAAAAATGGAAACTGAGAAACTGAACCGGGGTATTTGCTTGCGAGGAGTTGGACGAAAAATGTGCCATCTTTCAGGTCGCTGAGACTGGTGAGCGGCTCGGTGAGGTGGAGGTATTTGGAAAGCCAATCCAGGAGCTCCCATCCGTGCTCTGCCTTCGCATAGCTTGGCCCCGTGGGCGTCTCCATGAGTCTGCACTCCACCATTATTCTGGCCTGCAATGCAATGAAGCTCTCAGCGCGGAACGAACAGATTGAACATTCACTAGCAACTAGGAGTTCCGCTATCTTGCCTTCATGGCATAGCGTGCGGCAGGGCTCAGGGAGGTCATCGATCGTGAGCTCCTCCACCACCTCCATCACCTCCTTCGCCTTCTCCTCCTTTCGATAATAGTTCCTCTTTTTCCCCGCCTCTCTTTCCCTGCCCTTACTTTCTTCTCCTCACTGAAAGAGCGGCCAACTTTTTGCCCCACCTTTTTCAAATCCATCTTTCCCCACTTTACGACGCCGTCCGTCTCCTTCCAGCTTGATAGGGATGAAAATGCGGCTGCGGGGCATGGAGCAAGTTCCAGCCACCGCAGCTATTTCCTGAAACATCTTTTTTCTATACAGCGCTTGGGACTCATGCCCAATGCTCAATGAGCAGGCTAGTGAGAGCCAGAGGCCTGCCTACCTGCCTGCTAAAAAACGCCCTCTAACTGTCTCAGACGCTCAGACTACCACATTTGCTTTGCAAAATAAAGAAGGATAAAGTTGGCTTTCGGACTGAGCTGATGCGGAAGGAGAATGAATGTGATGTGGAGGGTGAATTGCGAGTGCTTAGGTTGTGCATTCTTCCCTTTGTTGCGTCTTTCCAACTATTGTTTTGGCCTATTCTCTGCTCGCTGTGCATTCCGAAGTCTCCATCGGCATTGTGAAAGAGACTTGCCGCAGCCACAACGATGAATTCGGTTTTGTTTTGCTGATTGTATGGATAAAATAAAAACTAGATGCCGCGTGCGTGAAGCTCAGGAAATGGTTGAAACATTTTTTATGCCAAATTAAGAGGCGGTTTTTGAGAGGAGCACGAATGGGAAACCCGTGGATTTTTTGACCTCCCTTTTTTATGATGGGAATCAAAAGTACAATATGTGGGAAGTAAAATTCATAAATATACTTGGTGTCAAAACTCAATATCCAGGTCGGGACAGATTTGCAAAATTAGAGGTCGCAAAATTTGAGATTTTGGCGATTTTTTCCGTTAAACTGAAATTTCATGCTGATTTCTTTGCCAAAAGTACTCAAATTGGGTATGGATCGATTCGTCTACATTGGTAGGACACAGGTATGCCAATAGTATTTAAGAAGCAGAATCTGATAGACTCGAGATAGACTGCAAAGGGTGATGGTCAGTTCCAAAAATCGAAGTTGTCCCGATTCAAATGAGTTTGTGCCAGTTTTTAAGGCAATTTAGTTGCCATCTCTGTGCAACCAACCGTTTCCCAAAATATGGCTTCGTTGGAGAGAAATGGCCCATTTTGTAACATGCACTTTTTTGAGGTCTGCAAACCTGGAATTTCAGTTTTTTGAAAATTTTGTTTAAGAAATTTTTCATTAGTATGGACATTTATATATCAATCGAAAGGTAATTTTATGACAAAAAAGATGGTGCATTCAAATTTATGTTACTACCTTTTCAAAAAAGCGTAATTTTAAAAAAAACGATAATTTTGAATTTTCTAATTTTGCACAAAAAAACTGATTTCTCTAACCAGTCAAAAAATTCAAGGACGGCAATATAACCACGTTAAAATTGAGGTTTTTGCGGTCATTTTGATATATAATACGTGTGGTTTGGCTCTGTTACACACGTTATTTTTTTCACTTGAAAATTTGTACTCTCTGATTGGCCCCATGTTAAAGCATAGGCAAAATTTTCGGAAAAAAATTGTTGTCTCAGATTTCCAATTTTACGGTCTAAATATCTTCTTTAGGGTCCATTACACCCTACTGCCACATTCGTTTCGTATGTTCTAGTTCAAAATGTGTCAAACCACAATTGACTATTTCCTATGCTTAAGCATAGGCTTTCTCATGATATTCTTCCGTTTCAGCAAGTTTGGGCCATAACCTGGCTAAAACTCAATCAAATTCAACAAATTTTTTTTTCACTGAAAGCCTAGAACCTTTCAGTTTGATTCTATGTCAAAAATAGCTTTGTGAAAAGTACACAGGGTGCATGACATTCATTTATGTTCCGAGCTGCTGTCAGAGCTGCTCAAAGGCTTATATGGGCTTGGTAACAAACTTGAATGTCATGCACCCTGTGTACTTTTCACAAAGCTATTTTTGACATAGAATCAAACTGAGAGGTTCTAGGCTTTCAGTGAAAAAAAAAATTGTTGAATTTGTTTGAGTTTTAGCCAGGCATGGCCCAAATTTGCTGAAACGGAAGAATATCATGAGAAAGCCTATGCTTAAGCATAGGAAATAGTCAATTGCGGTTTGACACATTTTGAACTAGAACATACGAAACCAATGTGGCAGTAGGGTGTAATGGACCCTAAAGAAGATATTTAGACCGTAAAATTGGAAATCTGAGACAACAATTTTTTTCCGAAAATTTTGCCTATGCTTTAACATGGTGCCAATCAGAGAGTACAAATTTTCAAGTGAAAAAAATAACGTGTGTAACAGAGCCAAACCACACGTATTATATATCAAAATGACCGCAAAAACCTCAAATTTAACGTGGTTATATTGCCGTCCTTGAATTTTTTGACTGGTTAGAGAAATCAGATTTTTTGTGCAAAATTAGAAAATTCAAAATTATCGTTTTTTCAAAATTACGCTTTTTTGAAAAGGTAGTAACATAAATTTGAATGCACCATCTTTTTTGTCATAAAATTACCTTTCGATTGATATATAAATGTCCATACTAATGAAAAATTTCTTAAACAAAATTTTCAAAAAACTGAAATTCCAGGTTTGCCGACCTCAAAAAAGTGCATGTTACAAAATGGGCCATTTCTCTCCAACGAAGCCATATTTTGAGAAACGGTTGGTTGCACAGAGATGGCAACTAAATTGCCTTAAAAACTGGCACAAACTCATTTGAATCGGG
This sequence comes from Ptycholaimellus sp. GST1_10, assembly GCA_030248095.1. Lineage (NCBI taxonomy): Eukaryota > Metazoa > Nematoda > Chromadorea > Chromadorida > Chromadoridae > Ptycholaimellus > Ptycholaimellus sp. GST1_10. The sequence goes on along the minus strand of JASANA010009324.1, from coordinate 44,421 downwards.
ACAACTTCGATTTTTGGAACTGACCATCGCTTTTTTGAGTCTATCAAATTCTGCTTCTTAAATTTTTGGGGGGGGGGGTTGGGGGGGGGGGGGGGTTTTTTTGCGCCGGGGGGGCGGCCTGCAGGGGGTTGTCTGGGTTTGCTGGTTCTCTGAGTTTGTGCCAGTGTTCATGTGCCTTGTCATGGGAATGATTCTGCTCGTATTTATTGCTTGTGTCGTCAGCACTTGCTATGTTAGTAGTTCTTTGGAATCTCGCTTAGGATGGGTTGAAAAAATTATATTCCATAGAAAATATTCACGGGTAACAATCTAGACGGAAGTCAATCCATCCAACGAATCCGACGAGTCCGACGTTCACCCAATGCCTATACCTTCACCGAGTATCCGGGACCAGGCAAGTAAAACATTCAACTACTTTGGGTATGTTTTGTGCAAGCAACCAACCATACTTCCGGATCAGCGAAATTTTTTCGAATGAACATTTATTGGCACTTGAATTTAATATTTGACTTCCGAGGGATGAATTTTTATTTCAAGCGCATTTCAAGCTCATTTGGCACAATATCTTGTAGGCTGTAACGACAGTTACATTTTAGGAGGAACGATTTGGTCAACAGAATCGCGATCCAATAAATGGGATAGAAACTACGACAGTGGATTCGACACCGGCGGTAGCAATGATAGTGGAGGAGGCTGCGATTCTGGCGGAGGCGGTGATAGCGGAGGTAGTGGCGGTGGTTGTGATTGATTGCAACAGGATTTCATTATTATTCTCCTCCAGCGTCAAGCTATGATTCAACCCCGACGCCCATGCTAATTTCCCCTGTTCTGTTCCAATGTTTCGAAGTATAGCCTAACGACTGCGTAAACTTGAATAAGCTTAAACTTTGCCAAATTATTTGACAGCAGCAGAGTTGGCCATTCAATTCTATATGCTATGTATTTTTGCCCCCACTGCACAGATTTAAAGCAGCAAGATTAGCCCGGCTAGCAAGCATCCCAAAAAGAAAGCCCAATCGTAAGTCATGTAAAAAGTAGTGGGGCCATGTGAGCGAAGCGGAAGCACGGTCCCCTCTTAGCGACCAATAAAATCTGTGGAATTGAAAAAATCACAATTTCTGTATTTCACTTAATGGCGTGTCGTGTAAAGGTGAGTTGATCGGTGGTTTGAGGGACAAACCAGTTTCCTTAAATTTTTAAAAATTTAGAGGCAATAATCATTTTGCGTTTCGCTTCACTGCTTTAGATTAGAGTAACCAAGTACAATGCAAATTGCTCAGTGCAAATAATCGCAATAAATATCAAACTGTCGACCCTGATATAATGCTGAGAGAGAAAAGCGCTAATTTTCTCCAAGAACCAGATGGAATTAGTTTACACCATTACCTCTTCGCTGAGCTACCTTGGTTCTCTCTGCTGCGAGAGTGGTTGAGGAATAAAATAGTTGAGAAAGCAGCTGTCTAAAAGATATTTTATCTCAAATTTATGAATTTAGGGAATGAGATTGGATGGAGGAGATCAGATACTATGGTTTCCGATTTTGGCTGATAAAGTAATAAATAAAGCTTTTCATTTTGTGTCTGCTGTTAAAAGCGGTTTTAACAGCAATAAAATTAAATTACGTTATCAATGTCTCAACGTTATTTAGGAACCATACATTTGACCTTTGCCCTATTTTCGAACAACATTATTGAATCCAAAAAGTCGAAATTCAATTCAAAATTTGAAAAAATGACATGTGGCTGATTCCATTTCGGAATACACGTTTTTTGCAGATCCAGTAAAAGTGTTTTTTCGTCAATTTCAGCTAAAGATGCGCATACTATTCACCACGACAACTCTTCTGCTAACAACGAATCTGGCGTCCGCGGCGGCCAAAACGAGCACCACACCCGCACCTGACTGTGAAGATTTCGACCCCTCCGATGGCTACACAGCTTGCACCACGACCTGCACGAAAGAGACGGAAGCCTGGGCAAAGGCGCCGCCAAATGAGCTGGTGAACGAGGAGGCGACAGCGGAGGCCATCCAGGAGCTCCTCTACTGGGTCCAGGACGCCTATCGTCGCCGCGAAGCCCAGACCTTCCTAAACACACTCGACCTGAGCCTCAATTTCTCCGCCAACTGCCCAGCCAGCCAGGTTTCGCCCAACAAATCAGTCAACGGCAGCTTCTGGCGCTACGACCTTCAAGACTTCTTCCTCGACTGCCCCTGCCAGCAGGACTGCGGCAAGTGCACTTGTACGATCGGTGGCCGTGGCTCCTCCTGCACCCTGGCTATCTTCAAGCAAGACCTCAACGATGCAACAAAGGGCGACCCCAAGGCCATCGAAAATAACCTGGCGAAGCTGCACAAGCCGATGACTGATCTTTTCAACGCTCTAACTGAACTCAAAGCACTAACTGGCTACTGCAAAGAGCGGGCACGTTCGACGCCCAACAAGACGGCAATTCAAACCTACCGCGAGAGTATTCAGAACAAGATTTTGAAAGAAGGACTCCGCAGCCTGAATGAAGTGAAGAAGAGAGCGGAAACAATTGAGAAGGACGTGAACGAAGACCTTGAGCGGATGAAGAAGTACCAAGACCAGTACAAGCTGAAGGAGGCCCTGCAGTCGCTGCACAAAGACCTTCCCGAACTGCTGCTGCCGCGAGAGATGGAAATCGATGTGCAGGGCGAGTTCATCGATAGGCTGGACCTAATCCAAACACTCCTCTTAGCGATGAAGTTCCGGCTGAAGGAGCTGGAGGAGGACCCAAAGAAAAGGTGCACGGGAGTATACACAGATGAAGAAGAGTTGGTGTGCCGGCTGCGGATTGCGTCTTCGTTGTTTTGGAGTGCACAAGGCCTGCATACCTACTTGGTAGACTGGGGGACGAGTCCGATGACCGCCGCCGATCTGACAAAGAGCCTGGAGGAGAAAGCTCGAGAGTTGGACTACGCCAGAGCCCAGATGCAATACAAAGACCTCGGTCAAATGACTGGCATTCCCAAATCCTGTGATCCTTTTCGTTATGCCATCATTTTTTCCTCTGAGGGGAAAATGATATCAGTTAAACTTTAAAGTTATTTTTTATAGAAATCAGTGACAAACAGGACAGTGACAAACAGGAAAGCGAGGAAAGCTTGGGACATGTTTTTTGAAAACTGATGATAACTGCATCTGAAAACTAATGATAGTTAATGGTCAAGTGCCTTGGTGTTGTGTTTTTGTGTGTTGTTTTGTGGGTGGGTGTTTTTTGTTTTTTTGTGGTGTTGTGTTTTTTTTGGTTGTTTTGTTGTTGTTTTTGGTTTTGTGTTTTTTGTTTTTGTTTTTTTTTGTTTGGTGTTTTTTTTGTGTTTTTTTTTTTTTTTTGTATTTTTGTTATTTTGGTTTTTTTTTTTTTGGTTGTGTTGTTTTGTTTTTGTGTTTTGTGTTTTTGTTTGGTTGGTTGTGATTTTTTTATGGTTTTTTTGTTTTTTTTTTGGTTTGTTTTTTTTTTTTGTGGTTTGTTTGTTTTTGTGTTTGGTTTTTTTTGGTGTGGGTGTTGTTTTTTGTTTTTGAGTGTGTTTGTTGTGTTTTTTTGTTTGGGTTTTGTGTGGGAGGTGGGGGGTGTTTTTTGTTTTTTTGTGGGTGTATATGTGGTTGATTATATTTTGGGGTTGTATTTGTGGGTTGTTGATGTTTTTGGTTTTTGGTGTTTTTTTTGTTATTGTTTTTTTTTGTGGTTGGGATGGATTGTTATTATTGTGTATGATGTTTTTGATTTTTTTTTATTTTTGTTATTGATATGTTGGTTTATTTTTTTTTGGGTGATGGTGGATTTGTGTTTTTGTGATTTTGTGCTGTTTGATTGTGGTATGAGGAGATATGATGGAGATTGCTTGTTATATGGGTTTGGATGTTTTTGCTGCTTCTTTTGGTATTGTTTTTTGTGGTTGTATGCGGTTTTGGCTGGGTTTTGTTATTATGAAATATGCGGTGTGGGGTGGATTGCTTGCTTATGGGGTGATTTGTGGCTGGTGCTTCGTTTTTTCTTGAGAATAGGAGGGATTGCACAGTGACCATTTGAGCAAAAAACGTTGAAGTAATTAATTCCAAAATATATTGAAACTGGGCATAGAAATGATATTTTGGTGTAGGATGTGTTGTCTGTATGCGTGGGCTTGTGCTTGTATTGGGATTGTGCGGGTGATAGCTCCGTGGCTGCGGTGCTTCGTTGTTGCGTGGCGTGCTGGCGCGGTGGTGTGTCTGCTTGGTGCTGGGGGGGCTTGCTCTTCTTGTGCCTTCGCTGGAGTGTTGAGTTTTCTATAAAAAACGTGTCGCGCCCTTCCGATCTGCGCCCCCCCGTGCCGCCCCTTCCGGCTGTAAAAACTGCTAGTAGACTGTGGTTGTTGGTTTTTTTGATTATTTTTAGGTTGATCATATTTTTATGTGGATGTTGTGAAGAGGATTTTTGTGAGTAGGGTTGGGTGGGGTTTTGTGGGGAGTCCTGTGGTGTGTTGGGAGCCGATATTGTAGGGTGTATCGAGAGAGTTTTTTTTTTGATGAGTTTAATAGGTGTGTTTTGTTTAGAGGGGGTTTATGGTAAATTGGACGAGTTGTATGTCTGTTTTTTGTTGGTTTTGGGTTTTTGGTGTTAATTTTTATATTATTTGAGTTTTTGTTTTTTTTTTTTTTATTTTAGTAGTATATTTGTATTTTGTTTTTTTTATATTCTTAGTGGGTATGTTTTTTTTATTTTTTTTTAATTTGTTTTTTTTTATTTTTTTTTTTTTTTTATTTGTCTGTTTTTTTTCATATTTTGTGGATTTATATTTTCAAAAATATTGTTTATAGTTTGTGGTTTTTCGTGAATTTATGTTATATATGGTTTTTTGTGGTGTTTGGCGTGAGTTTTTCTTGTGAAACTGTTTCTCAGGTATGGTTTAGATAAGTGTAATACATGTAAGTTGGAAAATTATATATAACTCCAAGGATTTACTGCCTATACTTGAGGCACGTCATAGTTGAGGGCGATGTATTTGATGTGAATAATTGCCGTCTTATAAGTTGTTGTTGTTGTTATAATTTTTGTTTTGCTTCTCTCTCTTCTAGCTCGTTTTCATTTTGTTTGTTTGTGAAGTGGGGTGGTTTGTATTTTTTTAGTATTAAAAGTAATGGGTGGAGTGGGTGTGGGTAAGGTATTCGCCATACTATATAAAGGGGTAAAGGAGTAAAATTTTGCATTTTATTTTTTGTTTTTTTTTCTATAGGGTTTTGTGGTTGTTTTTTACTTTAATATTGTTTTTAGTGTTGTTTTTTTTTCTGGTTTATATGTTTTTTTTGTTTTTGTTCTTTGTTTGTGTTTATTTTTTGTGTAAATTGTGTGGGAATTTTGTTCTATTTATTGTATATTGGGAATGTAGAGATAAAGTATATTGTTGTTGTTTTTGTTGGTTCTTGGCGTGCAGTTGTTGTTTTAAGATATATTTGAAGTTGTTTTGTTTGTTTGTGTTTTTGGTCATTTTTTTTGGATGTTGCGGTATCTTTTACTTTTCTTACTTTTCGCGTAATTTTTCATGTTTATTATTTTAAACCCACTCATTTTTTTTTATATATATTTTTAAATTTCTGTGTGTTGTTCTCAAAAATAAGCTGAGGGAACATATTTTGGTTGAGCGGTGGTGGTTTGTTGTGGGGAAAGAATTAATTTAGGTATTATTGGTCTTGTTTGTATTGTATTGTGTTTGTTGGTCGTTCTTTGTGTTTGGTTGTTTTTCTTTTTTTGTGCCTATCTGTTTGTGTCTATTTATAGTGTCTTTTATAAATTTAAATTCTAAAAAAAAAACGAGGGGTGAGGTTCAATTGTTTAATTCTAATACTTAGCTTGGGTTTTTTCGGGGTTTTGGGAAATCTTAGTTTTTCTTTTTATTTCTTTTTTTAGGTTTTTGTAAATTATATGAAAATTTTTGTAAAAAATTTAAAAAATATTTGGAGGGGATTGTGGTGGTAATGTAGGTGAAAAGATCCCTGCCCCATTTCCCCAATTTTTTGAAAAAAATGAGTCTGAATTTTGTTTTTTATTATAAAAAAACACAAAAAAATCTAATTTTTTAACATCTATGTTTTCGGAGCTGTCCTCTTCTGCATATTTTTTTTCTACCCCAAGTATATTGATGAATTTTACTTATTAGTTATATATCTTTTCATTCCTGTGCATAAAGTAGGGGGCAGGTCGGGGTGCCCCTTCATGGGTGGGGTCAAAAAATCCATGGGTCTCCCATTCGTGCCCCTCTCAAAAACCGCCTCTTAATTATTTATCGACGGGATATAAATTTTTATCCCCTTTTTAATTGCAGAATAATTTTCATTTATATGTTTTTTCTTAATCATTTGAATAAATAAAAAATACTTTGTTGCATACCTTATCTTGGTCATTGACTCTTCTTTCAGTAAGGCTATATTTGTAAAAAAAATGAAGCAGTATTGCTTGAAATACGCTGTCTTTTTGCATTGACTACTTTGTGACTGATTTTCTTCAAACTCTCTTCCAACTGGCTTTCAGGCATCTGATCACAGCCTCATCGACTAGGAAAGTAAGAAGGCAGCAAAAAGTAAGAGCACATAGAACTCAGCAAAAAGGCTCCCATCCCACATAGGTTCGGCCCAGAATGAGCGGTTCTCTGGCCAGCTCTGCAACAACAGCTTTGTGCTCAAAAAATTCATAAACTTTGGCGAAGAGTGGCAACTGAAATAATAGCTAGTTTTGTAAATTAGTTTTTTATTGAACTTCGATCTCATTCAGCTATGATATTTTTGGTTCTGATCAAATGGTACTCTTGAACCAAAGTGGATTTAAAAAACTCTGTAATACTGCAACATTTCGCAACCTTTTCGTAATAACTGAAAGAAGTAACCAATAAGCAGGGTAGCCTGTTGACTAGGCGTCAACTGGGAGGCAGGCAGTCCCCTTGGCCGGCTCAGAAGAGTCTCACGATTGGCCTCCTGCATGCTGAACGGCTCCAGTCCCAGCAAAGCTTCGCTGAATCTGTCCAGCAGCTTGGCATGCCGAGACTCTGCCAACTCTTGCCTGACAAATGTCTCCCATCCCTTCTGTCTTCCGGTTAGAGCCTTTTAGCAGTCAAAGTTCCTGCGGACAATCGTCGAATACTACTGTTGGTTAATGTTTCCAACACTGGCGTAAGATAAGGAGCAAATATATAAATTATCGTTCTGCAGAGGAAATGTTTTCATCTAATGGTTTTTTTTATTTTCTCAAACTATTCAAATACAAACCTGAGCAGTAGGACTGGATTGCTGCCGGCAAGTTTGGCCTCCACCACTGCCACCTTGGCCTTTGGGAACCAGTCCGCTGTCTCCTTGGCCAACGATTGCTGTCGTTTGGCATTTTGCTGCAACAATCACGTCCCTGTCCAGCTAGAGCTAGCAACTGGGGATGGAACCAGCCAGTCCAGAGATGGCTCCCGAACGAAGACCTCCAGAGTGGCCAACAGAAGCTGCTGGGACTGACGAAGGGCGGAAAGGGTGGCGGTCAGCCCTGCCTCGAAGGCCCCTCCGGGACCCTCCGGCTCCATCACCTGTGAAATCATCCAGTCCCTTTCCTGTCCAGGCTTTTCTAAGCCCTGGGCTTAGTTCTGTATCTGATCTGACTAAGTTTCAGCTCAGGTGATCCAGACGGAATAAAATAATAGACAGCATAAAAATATGCAACATTCCGGGTCACATTCCCACAACTTTTAGCTTATTTTCGATTTGCCCCTTTTTTCGAGTTGCTTCCTTTCCTTTTTGCTCTTGTATTTATTAGCAGCCCGATGGAGCTGGAGTGAATAGGGGCGGGAAATAACCGATAGAAACTGTCGCGTCAGCCGGAAGGGCATCAGCTCCGGGATGGGCAGGAACTGAGTGGCGGAGCCAAAGGCATGGCCAAAGTCGATGCCCACAAGGCCTCCGCTCTGTGTCTCCAGCATGAAGTTGCTCTGATGTCGATCACCGATCCCTATAGGCTCAAAAGTCTTGGTTTGAAGACTTAGTTTCGAACAAGACACCGAGTAGGTAGTGCGCAGCGCAGAGGGCAGAGTGGCTGGCCAGGAAATGCTCTCGCACCAGCGCAAAGTCGCGCAGAGAACGGCACAGACCTGCAGCATTTGTCGCTGTAAGGCACAAGAGGCAAGAGGTGGAGTTGCTGGCTGCACTTCCAACTGCCATCCTGATGTTTCAGACAAAAATAAATGACGCAAGACATCGCTTATCGATTAATTGTAGTATTTCTGGCTACTCAGTCTGACAAGTCTCATCAAGCAAAGCTTGGCTTTCAATCAGCTGTGGTAATCAACTGAAATTGACCCTGCAGTGCGAGCTTGAGTAGGTTTGGACGGAGACAGGCTTCTGCCTCGCGAAAACTGGCCGTTATAGCATCAGAGGATTTGCCGAAGGCCTCCAGATAAGCTGTCGGCTCCGAAATCCGTCCTCCGAGAGCTTTCAGCTTCTTGGCCCTTCAAATTCCAACTTCTTATCATCTTCTGTTGAGTGTTTTTGAGGATTACGGATTGGCCTTGGTCTCGGCCACGGTTTTCTGGCGCCCTATGAAGCCCTTCAGGTCCACCACGCCGGGCCAAATAGAAGGTCCTTTGAAAGTTGCGGCAAAAACGCTGGCACCATTTTAACACTTTCCTGAGATTTTACCTGAATATGGTGAATAGCTTTGTCCCAAATGTAAATTAGCAAGTAGTGGTCTCCGCGTTCATCGTGGTCGATTGTAAGGAAGGCATCCAAACGCTGCATCACCGAAGCCGGCAATTTCACGACTTCTAAAGCCTTGATTTCATTTGCTCATCAAACTTCTCTTATAGAGAAAACCTTCCAAATCTGCAAGCACAAGGACACGAAGATTGCTCATCCCTTCCAGTGTCTTTATCTTCATCGGCATCGCCAGCTCCTCAAGTCCTCCAATCTTAGTCCTTGGTCATTTTTGGAACGACAAAACCTGGTATTCGTGTTTGTGCTCCATCAGGGACTTGAACAATCCCGTGAATCCGATGTAGGTGAGCTCTTTCTGCGCCTTCAAGCAGCAAAGCTGAAGGGGAAAGAAGAAAGGGGTTAAAAAGACCGCGATGAGGCTGTCGATTGCGTCTGGGACATTGCGCCGGAAGGCCCAGTTGGCGATGTGGATGCAGCTGAGGCGGATGTTGAGCTTCTCCAGCTCCTCTCCCAAAGCCGTCAGCGCAGGAACGGTCGCATGCGCCAACCTAAAAGCCCCTCATTCACATATTCCCCAGCCTTATGCCCTATAGCTCCGGAGGTGCAAAGCCTGACAGGTGACTGGATGAAAATTAGGCCCAACTTGGTGTCCTGGTCGATGAGCTCGAGAGACTGGATGGGCGCGCCGCGAGCCATCAGGAATCGAAGGCAACCCAACAGCCACTGCCAGTTCTCCGGAATCACCTCCTCCCATTGGCAGGACATCGGCTCTTCCATCTCATCCTTCCAAGGGCCTCATTTGGGGGAAAGATGACTGGCGCTACAGCCTTGGCAAACCGATCCATCCCAAAGCAGGCTCACATCCTTTCTCAGGCTGGTTTTTGCCAGGCTGCAGTTGATGCTGTTCTCAGCCAGGGTCACCCTGCACCAGATAGATGAACGGCCATGCAAGCTCGAAGAAGAAGGCAAACCGGGCAATCTTAGTCCAAAGAAGCATGGCGTCGATGTGAGGCTGGAAAGGCTTGATGAGGCGCGCTGCGATGAGCTCCTTCAGGCTCAGGAAGCTCAGCACCTTCTCCATCAGCTCATTTGGCAGATCCGCCAGCCCTTTGGGAGCTTTCAATTCGGTCTCCATCGCTTTTCCCAGCCCTTCTTTTGCTCAATTTACAGAAGCTGTTTTCTTTACTGCCTGCTGCCCCAATGTTTTGCGGGACAGTGCAGGCTCAGGAACGCAAACATTTGTAGGGTTGCGATGGCCTCTGAAAAACAGTGCTTGCAGATATCTTCGCTGCAATTTCTGCACATGCATTTTGGCAATTCGTTTGTCTCAAATAAAATTTATTGAGCTCTATTATTTTAACTTCCCATATAAACGACATTGCCCTCTGGCCTACGGATTGCTTGCCTCCCGTCCTAAAGGGTGAGGCGGCTTTTGGCTGGGAAAATGTTGTGAACTTCGCACCAAACCATGAAACTTTTCCAATTGAACTTTTTTATGCCATTTAGCAAATCAGCAGATTATTCTTTTCTTTTGCATCACAGACAGGACAAAAGAAATAACGGGAATACAAAGACAGAGTTTTAAGAACAACACATTTGGAATTCGTGTACCGGTGTATTTGTTTAGCATCTTTAGTAGGAGTTTTTTAAGCAGCTTTTAAAAATTAAAGCCATCCTGCCTTTGACAACTTTATAAATGCTATCACGTTTGTTCGACTATAAATCACAAAAATTTCAAAACATATTTCTGTCAAACTTGTGTCAAAAAACGTAATTTCAAAAGGAACGTTTTGGCAATTCTGGTGCAACAAAAAATTTTTCGACATTGTCAGACAACTTTGCCAAACATCACTTTTTTGTCAAATTGATGTCCTAAAAGGCGTTTTACAATGTGTACGTGAGCTTTATTTTATCTTGTAAAAATTTCTTTTAAAATTGACTGGAAGCGGTTTTTATTTTACGTTTATCAAATGAGTTGTCGTATAATGCTGCGTATTTTGCACCGCTGGCAGCTACGGACAGCCGCACCGCTTGGCTGCAAATCACCGTTCTTTTACGTCCTATAGCCAGCACCAAATCCAGCAAAAAGCAACGCGTGCAAGCGTAGTAGCTCTGCTGGTAGCCCTGCTCGGTGAGGCGGAAGAGCTTCTTCCTGTAACTGTCCTTCGGGCAGACACAGCGACCCTCCATCCGCTCCGTCACAAAGCACTCCTCCCCCGCCTCACACTCCGGGCAGTCTGCAAATCCTCCTCCCTCTCCCATCCTCTCTCAGCCCCCCTCTTCCAACTAGGCAGCGGACATCTCTCGTCCACCTCGCAGTATCTGCCGCTGAAGCCTTCTGGACAGGCGCAGTGGAAGTCCCCGGAGGCCGGCGAGTATAGACATTGAGCCCCTCGTTGGCAAAGCTGGCGATACTGGGCTGGACAGCTCGCCTGGTTTTCCGCCAGACACCAGGAGCCGCTGCTTCCTGGTGGGCATTCGCAGTGCTCCCCGGAGTAGCCGGTTGGGCAGATGCAGCGAGGTTTGTTGGTGGCCAGTTCCAGGACACAAGAGGCGCCATTTAGACAGCTATCCTGGTCTGAAGCAGAGCAAGGGGCGAAGGGTGAGGGAGGCTGCTGGCAGTAGGTGTGATTTTCATTGAAGCTTCCATCTCCGCAAAAGCAGTGCTGGCCGTAGTAGGGCGGGGGGCAGGCGCATTGGAAGGCCTCTCTGTAGCTGGCCTTGCTCGCATCGTAGACACAGACGCCGTCATTCCGGCAGAAGTCGTAGAAGCAGGGCCCCAGGGGGTCGGGTGGTGGTCCTGTTGATGTTTCGCAGAGCAGCCCTGTGAAGCCTTCTGGGCAGAGACAGGCTGTCTGGTTGTTGTCGCGACGACGGACGCAGGTGGCGCCGTTTTGGCAAAGATCGTCCGCATCACCATCCTCACAGAGGTCGGAGGTGCGATACTGCTCCAGGGTGGGGCACTCCGGTTCGCCGGGGGCGCAGACACAGGAGGTGCTCTGGGTGCTCAGGTCGGTGACGCAGACGCCCTTGGGGGCGCAATTTCGGGAGCAGGCAGTGACCTGGAGCAGTAGCCCAATTTGGAATTGCAATGCTAAAGTTTGGAATTACTACAATTTTCATCTACTTTCCACTTTTTTCCACCATTTCCACTTTTTTCACGTTTTTCATTACATTTTCAATTCACCTAGAAATCTCGAAAATTCATTTTTTTACTTAATTTACTTTTAGCCTAAATTTCTACTTTCTACCTCAATGCACTGACCTGGAGCTGGGAGCAGGGCGGGTGGAGGGGGACTTCGCAGTACTTGCCGGTGAAGGCGGGCGGGCAGATGCAATAGGTGTGGTAGCCCCATGCTTCGCGACAGAAGCCCCCGTTGCGGCAGTTGAGGCCGCCGCAGGGGTAGAAGGCCTCAGTTAGACCTGCCTGCAAACAGATGGGGACACGGCTTAGTTCATACATGTCTCCACCCCACTCCATGCCCTCACCGCCGAACCACGATTTTCACAGAGCAACTCAATTTTGGCCAATTTTTTAGATTTGTCTGTCAAAAATGCAATAATATCCACCAACAAACCCAACTTGGGTCACAACTAAGTGACTGGTGGGTGGGGGCATACCAAGAGCAGGAGGCTTGCAAAGCGAAGCATTGAAGGAGAAAGGGCTTGGTTGGAGGCAGGTTTTCGTTTGAACCTGAATGAATGAGAGGAGGAAGGAGAAGGTGGGGAGATCGGAGGAGGACGTGGCAAACAGTAACAGGCGGCAGTCGGCTAAAACACAGCTTCGTGAGCCGCATCGAGTGAACAGGAGACAACACTAATCCAGAGCCCTTCTGTTTCATAACACTTTTCAGCTCCAGAGCACGAGCAATGGCATGACCAACCAAGGTCAATCGTTCATCCATTCAGAAATTGCCAGAAAAACGATTTTCCTATTACATCTTGATATGTATCAAAAACCAATGATTGCTGGGAGGCGAAACAGCTGCGGGGGGTGTTTTAGATTAGGCCAGGGACGAGGACAGTTTGGATTGGATAAACAGCTGAGAAGAAAGGCACCGGAACTAAGATAGCAGACTAGAAGCATTCAATGGCATGATTATTTCTGATTTTCTCTTTGCGGTCAAGGTATGGCTGGGCCAACGAGGGTCGGCAATTGCGCGGGGGCTTTACGAATTTCATATTAGCGTCATTGCTGATTATGTGTGAATCACATTTGAACCTTTAGGTCCAGGCAAAATGCCCATGAAATCAAACATCAAGCGAAAAGGAATACTTAAAGAACGACATAGAATACTGCTTCTCCGATGACTTCATTTATATTCTAGGCTAGGCAGGCCTTAGGTCCGTTTTTCGCCCCTTCAGATGCTGCATTAGGTTCTTTCGGGCATTTTCGGGAAGGGCATTCTCTGCCAAGAGCGAGACTGTGCGTCTGCTTCCTATCGTTTGCAAAATGCAAAGTATTGTTTGTCCAGTGATTCATCCTGACGATTTTTTCGTCAGACAGGAACAGGTACGAGAAAGGGTTAGGGTTTTGCCTCTTTTATGCGTCTGGGAAGGTTATATATGCGAACCTTGATTCTAAAAACGAAGGCATTTAATCTGTAGAAATTTTAGCTCTCATGGATTCTCTAATGAAAGTTATTGTGCCAGTGTTCATGTGCCTTGTCATGGGAATGATTCTGCTCGTATTTATTGCTTGTGTCGTCAGCACTTGCTATGTTAGTAGTTCTTTGGAATCTCGCTTAGGATGGGTTGAAAAAATTGTATTCCATAGAAAATATTCACGGGTAACAATCTAGACGGAAGTCAATCCATCCAACGAGTCCGACGAGTCCGACGTTCACCCAATGCCTATACCTTCACCGAGTATCCGGGACCAGGCAAGTAAAACATTCAACTACTTTGGGTATGTTTTGTGCAAGCAACCAACCATACTTCCGGATCAGCGAAATTTTTTCGAATGAACATTTATTGGCACTTGAATTTAATATTTGACTTCCGAGGGATGAATTTTTATTTCAAGCGCATTTCAAGCTCATTTGGCACAATATCTTGTAGGCTGTAACGACAGTTACATTTTAGGAGGAACGATTTGGTCAACAGAATCGCGATCCAATAGATGGGATAGAAACTGCGACAGTGGATTCGACACCGGCGGTAGCAATGATAGTGGAGGAGGCTGCGATTCTGGCGGAGGCGGTGATAGCGGAGGTGGTGGCGGTGGTTGTGATTGATTGCAACAGGATTTCATTATTATTCTCCTCCAGCGTCAAGCCATGATTCAACACCGACGCTTATTTCCACAGTTCTGTTCCAATTTTTCGAAGTATAGCCTAACGACTGCGTAAACTTGAACAAGACTCAACGTTGCCAAATTATTCGACAGCAGCAGAGTTGGCCAATTCTATATGCTTTTTGCGCCCACTACTCAGATTTCAAGCAGCAAGATTATCCCGGCTAGCAAGCATCCCAAAAAAGCCAAACCATAAGTCATGTACAATGTATTGGGGCCCTGTTAGCGAAGCGGAAGCACGGCCCCCTCTTAGCGACCAATAAACTCTGTTGAATTAAAAAATCCACAATTTCCGTAGTTTACGTAATGGCGTGTCAAGTAAAGGTGAGTTGATCGGTGGTTTGAGGGACAAACCAGTTTCTTTAAATTTTTAAAAATTTAGAGGCAATAATCATTTTGCGTTTCGCTTTACTGCTTTAGATTAGAGTAACCAAGTACAATGCAAATTGATCAGTGCAAATAATCGCAATAAATATTAAACTGTCGACCCTGATATAATGCTGAGGCAGAAAAGCACTAAACTTCCCCAAGAACCAGATGGAATTAGTTTACACCATTACCTCTTCGCTGAGCTACCTTGGTTCTCTCTGCTGCGAGAGTGGTTGAGGAATAAAATAGTTGAGAAAGCAGCTGTCTAAAAGATATTTTATCTCAAATTTATGAATTTAGGGAATGAGATTGGATGGAGGAGATCAGATATTAAGGTTTCCGATTTTGGCTGATAAAGTAATAAATAAAGCTTTTCATTTTGTGTCTGCTGTTAAAAGCGGTTTTAACAGCAATAAAATTAAATTACGTTATCAACGTTATTTAGGAACCATACATTTGACCTTTGCCCTATTTTCGAATAACATTATTGAATCCAAAAGTCGAAATTCAATTCAAAATTTGAAAAAATGACATGTGGCTGATTCCATTTCGGAATACACGTTTTTTGCAGATCCAGTAAAAGAGTTTTTTCGTCAATTTCAGCTAAAGATGCGCATACTATTCACCACGACAACTCTCCTGTTAGCAACGAATCTGGCGTCCGCGGCGGCCAAAACGAGCACCACACCCGCACCTGACTGTGAAGATTTCGACCCCTCCGATGGCTACACAGCTTGCACCACGACCTGCACGAAAGAGACGGAAGCCTGGGCGAAGGCGCCGCCAAATGAGCTGGTGAAGGAGGAGGCGACGGCGGAGGCCATCCAGGAGCTCCTCTACTGGGTCCAGGAGGCTTATCGTCGCCGCGAAGCCCAGACCTTCCTAAACACACTCGACCTGAGCCTCAATTTCTCCGCCAACTGCCCAGCCAGCCAGGTTTCGCCCAACAAATCAGTCAACGGCAGCTTCTGGCGCTACGACCTTCAAGACTTCTTCCTCGACTGCCCCTGCCAGCAGGACTGCGGCAAGTGCACTTGTACGATCGGTGGCCGTGGCTCCTCCTGCACCCTGGCTATCTTCAAGCAAGACCTCAACGATGCAACAAAGGGCGACCCCAAGGCCATCGAAAATAACCTGGCGAAGCTGCACAAGCCGATGACTGATCTTTTCAACGCTCTAACTGAACTCAAAGCACTAACTGGCTACTGCAAAGAGCGGGCACGTTCGACGCCCAACAAGACGGCAATTCAAACCTACCGCGAGAGTATTCAGAACAAGATTTTGAAAGAAGGACTCCGCAGCCTGAATGAAGTGAAGAAGAGAGCGGAAACAATTGAGAAGGACGTGAACGAAGACCTTGAGCGGATGAAGAAGTACCAAGACCAGTACAAGCTGAAGGAGGCCCTGCAGTCGCTGCACAAAGACCTTCCCGAACTGCTGCTGCCGCGAGAGATGGAAATCGATGTGCAGGGCGAGTTCATCGATAGGCTGGACCTAATCCAAACACTCCTCCTAGCGATGAAGTTCCGGCTGAAGGAGCTGGAGGAGGACCCAAAGAAAAGGTGCACGGGAGAATACACAGATGAAGAAGAGTTGGTGTGCCGGCTGCGGATTGCGTCTTCGTTGTTTTGGAGTGCACAAGGCCTGCATACCTACTTGGTAGACTGGGGGACGAGTCCGATGACCGCCGCCGATCTGACAAAGAGCCTGGAGGAGAAAGCTCGAGAGTTGGACTACGCCAGAGCCCAGATGCAATACAAAGACCTCGGTCAAATGACTGGCATTCCCAAATCCTGTGATCCTTTTCGTTATGCCATCATTTTTTCTTCTGAGGGGAAAATGATATCAGTTAAACTTTAAAGTTATTTTTTATAGAAATCAGTGACAAACAGGACAGTGACAAACAGGAAAGCGAGGAAAGCTTGGGACATGTTTTTTGAAAACTGATGATAACTGCATCTGAAAACTAATGATAGTTAATGGTCAAGTGCCTTGGTTGAGATTGGGTAACGAAAAACTGCTAGTAGACTGTATAGGATGAGCATAATTTTCTCTGCATCAACTTAATTATTTATCGACGGGATATAAATTTTTATACCCTTTTTAATTGCAGAATAATTTTCATTTATATGTTTTTTCTTAATCATTTGAATAAATAAAAAATACTTTGTTGCATACCTTATCTTGGTCATTGACTCATCTTTCAGTCAGGCTATTTTTGTAAAAAAATGAAGCAGTATTGCTTGAAATACGCTGTCTTTTTGCATTGACTACTTTGTGACTGATTTTCTTCAAACTCTCTTCCAACTGGCTTTCAGGCATCTGATCACAGCCTCATCGACTAGGAAAGTAAGAAGGCAGCAAAAAGTAAGAGCACATAGAACTCAGCAAAAAGGCTCCCATCCCACATAGGTTCGGCCCAGAATGAGCGGTTCTCTGGCCAGCTCTGCAACAACAGCTTTGTGCTCAAAAAATTCATAAACTTTGGCGAAGAGTGGCAACTGAAATAATAGCTAATTTTGTAAATTAGTTTTTTATTGAACTTCGATCTCATTCAGCTATGATATTTTTGGTTCTGATCAAATGGTACTCTTGAACCAAAGTGGATTTAAAAAACTCTGTAATACTGCAACATTTCGCAACCTTTTCGTAATAACTGAAAAAAGTAACCAATAAGCAGGGTAGCCTGTTGACTAGGCGTCAACTGGGAGGCAGGCAGTCCCCTTGGCCGGCTCAGAAGAGTCTCACGATTGGCCTCCTGCATGCTGAACGGCTCCAGTCCCAGCAAAGCTTCGCTGAATCTGTCCAGCAGCTTGGCATGCCGAGACTCTGCCAACTCTTGCCTGACAAATGTCTCCCATCCCTTCTGTCTTCCGGTTAGAGCCTTTTAGCAGTCAATGTTCGTGAGGATAATCGTCGAATACTACTGTTGGTTAATGTTTCCAACACTGGCGTAAGATAAGGAGCAAATATATAAATTATCGTTCTGCAGAGGAAATGTGTTCATCTAATGGTTTTTTTTATTTTCTCAAACTATTCAAATACAAACCTGAGCAGTAGGACTGGATTGCTGCCGGCAAGTTTGGCCTCCACCACTGCCACCTTGGCCTTTGGGAACCAGTCCGCTGTATCCTTGGCCAACGATTGCTGTCGTTTGGCATTTTGCTGCAACAATCACGTCCCTGTCCAGCTAGAGCTAGCAACTGGGGATGGAACCAGCCAGTCCAGAGATGGCTCCCGAACGAAGACCTCCAGAGTGGCCAACAGAAGCTGCTGGGACTGACGAAGGGCGGAAAGGGTGGCGGTCAGCCCTGCCTCGAAGGCCCCTCCGGGACCCTCCGGCTCCATCACCTGTGAAATCATCCAGTCCCTTTCCTGTCCAGGCTTTTCTAAGCCCTGGGCTTAGTTCTGTATCTGATCTGACTAAGTTTCAGCTCAGGTGATCCAGACGGAATAAAATAATAGACAGCATAAAAATATGCAACATTCCGGGTCACATTCCCACAACTTTTAGCTTATTTTCGATTTGCCCCTTTTTTCGAGTTGCTTCCTTTCCTTTTTGCTCTTGTATTTATTAGCAGCCCGATGGAGCTGAAAAGAATAGAAGCGGGGCGAAAACCGATAGCAACTGTCGTGTCAGACGGAAGGGCATCAGCTCCGGGATGGGCAGGAACTGAGTGGCGGAGCCAAAGGCGTGGCCAAAGTCGATGCCCACCAGGCCTCCGCTCCGGGTCTCCAGCATGAAGTTGCTCTGATGTCGATCACCGATCCCTACAGGCTCAAAAGTCTTGGTCTGGAAAACTTATCTCGAATGAGGCACCCAGAAGGTAGTGGGCAGCGCAGAGGGCAGAGTGGCTGGCTAGGAAATGCTCTCGCACCAGCGCAAAGTCGCGCAGAGAACGGCACAGACCTGCAGCATTTGTCGCTGTATGGCACAAGAGGCAAGAGGTGGAATTGCTGGCTGCACTTCCAACTGTCATCCTGATGTTTCAGACAAAAATAAATGACGCAAGACATCGCTTATCGATTAATTGTAGTATTTCTGGCTACTCAGTCTGACAAGTCTCATCAAGCAAAGCTTGGCTCTTTTAAGAACAGCTGTGGTAATCAACTGAAATTGACCTTGCAGTGCGAGCTTGAGTAGGTTTGGACGGAGACAGGCTTCTGCCTCGCGAAAACTGGCCGTGATAGCAGCAGAGGATTTGCCGAAGGCCTCCAGATAAGCTGTCGGCTCCGAAATCCGTCCGCCGAGAGCTTTCAGCTTCTTGGCCCTTCAAATTCCAACTTTTTATCATCTTCTGTTGAGTGTTTTTGAGGATTACGGATTGGCCTTGGCCTCGGCCGCGGTTTTCTGGCGCCCTATGAAGCCCTTCAGGTCCACCACGCCGGGCAGGAACTCGATGAGACCGATCCTGGAATTGGTGCCTGCCTTGTCAGTGTGTGCAAAGATGTAGGGCTTTGGAGATAAGAAGAGGCGGCGTGGAGGATGGAAATTGATGAAAAGCCATGATTCAAAAAGCGACTGTCGCAATATTAGCATTGCTGTCTAGGATCTAGCTTAGGCCTAATGTTTCGCTTAGTTTAGGCCCTAGTACTGGCCTGGAGTTGCGTCCGATGTTTCGAGGAAAGCTTAGAGCGACCAATTACTAGAAGACTTATGCAAAGGTGGGCCGTTTGCAAACAAATGAACCTAGAGGTGATTGGAAGGACGGAGTAGGTTTTGATGGCCAGCTGACGTCTTCGACACTCCTCATCAGCAGCCAACACTGCGTTCATTTGCACAAACAGCTCCTCGATTCGGGCATCCTCAAGCCAGCCTCTGCCTTCATCCAACGCATTTTCATAACTTTAATCCTCTGTTCCACAGCCATCAAGGTCCTAGCATTTGCTCTGTCTTTTTTTAAGGATCCTAGAAGGCTCTCAAACAATGGACGAACCATATGATTTGGGTATAGGACAAGGGCAGATATAGAATATTGGTTCGATGGGGGGAAATTTGAGCCAAAAATTTGTCAGCATTGAAAAACCCTAAACCCCCTAAATCCGCCCTTGGTCATTGAATGCTCATTAAAGGGCCTAGGGTAGGATGATTCTAACCTGACGCAGATCTTCTCCAGCCTTGGCCAGAAAGCGATAGCTGCGGCCGTCGTTGGCCCGGATAGAGATGGCCTTGGGCTTTCGTAAAGAGGCCATCACTCGCAGCTCTTCCGAGAAACCGGCTATCAGCAGACGATCCTCGCTCCGATCTCCACCAGCACATTGGCCTGTCAAGCATATGGTTTCTTGGCTTTTAACAATCATGGGCTGAAGCTGAGGGACGCTTGAGATCTCATTCGGGCCGTTTTTTTGGAAGGAAATTGTTGCCAATCAGACACAATAGGTTGGTTGAATTTTTATAAAAATTATTTTTGCGGTCTAAATGGTGTAAAAGGGCTACTGCTATGACTATCCTGCCAGCATAGTTCAATCGTAAAGCTGCGAGCAAATTTCAAATTCTCCACCAGCATAGAGTGAAAGTTTGGCCCTATCTGGTAGAAGAGAAGCGGAACCGGGTATCTCTAGACGTAGCGGGGCAAAGTTGGTGCTGGTGAGCCAGGGCGAGAATTGTGATAGGCGGAAGCGCCCCTCCCTCCTCTCCTCCTCCCGCAATCGCTTCAACAGCTCCGCCAGACTTCGCTGCGCTTCAGAGCTGTCTGCATGATCATTTGTACTTTTGTTGGCTTTTTTGATCATTGTTTCTATTAAGTATGTTTCAGCTTTCTATGGGTTCGTTTCATAAAAGCCATCTATTTGATAATTGTATTTGTTCCCCCACCAATATTTATTCCTAGAGTTGCCAAAGCAAGTTGTTTTGGCCAAATTTGCATGAGAAACGGTGAAGCGCAAACTGGTCGCTTTGGAGAGGAGAGCGCGGAAGTCTTTGGCGTGCTTGGAGGCGAAGTTTTTCCAATAGAAACCCAAAGGGACGGGATAAGCCTGCTCCTCAGTCTTGTTTTCTTAAACCCTTTTACATTGTCTGATAAAATGAAAGAAGAAATGTCCCAACGGCTTTGAAAGAAAACATCGCTGAGAGCACTGCTCAGCTTGGCCTTGTATCTGGTGAAGTCGGCTCGCTCTAGGCTTGCATCATCTACCACGTCCTAGCAAATTTATTCGATTTTTTGCGCGGCCGACGGCCGCCTGCCGCGGAGGGCAGGGCAGTCAGAGCTCCGTAGGCCGGAGGGCATGGGTGCGGAGGCCCCGGAGCGTAGCCTAGTAGCGTAGCCCTGCGGAGCGCCCCATTTTTGTGTCCGTCTGTCCGCATATATATATATATATATATATATATATATATATATATATATATATATATATATATATATATATATATATATATATATATGTCTGTCTGGGGCCCGTACTCCGCGGTTTTTCAATGAAATTGGCTAATTTTTTGCATGAAGGTCCGCCTGGGTGGTATCTCCAGGCCATTTTTTGCGATTGACGTAATTTTTCGATTTTTGCCCAAAACTCAATTTTTTGATGTTTCAAAATACGAAAATTCATAAATCACTAGTTTTTCAATGAAATTAGCTGAATTTTGGCAGGTACGTCCGTCAAAGTAATATATTGAAGCTGGCAAAAGGAATTTTCGAAATATTTATTATATCTTGATTTATAAGCAAAAACTCAAAATCTTGATGTTTCAAAAATTTGAACATGCATAATTCCATTGTTTTTCAATGAAATCAGCTGATTTTTGGCAGGTATATCCATCAAAGTAATATCTTAAAGCTGGCAAAAGGATCTATTGAAATATTTATTTTATCTTTATTTATAGACAAAAACCCAAAATCTTGATGTTTCAAAAATTTGAACATGCATAAATCCATTGGTTTTCAATGAAATCAGCTAATTTTTGGCAGGTACGTATCAACCATGCGAATTGAAAAGTTTTGTAATGTAGCTAGTGGTTATTAGTTGTACTGGAACAAAGGCCGCGCATCTTGGCGATAGCCGATAATACCTTGTTAGTTTGTTTTTTTTGTTTTTATTCAAACATCCAACACAGTTGGGAGTAGAAAGTAGGGAATTTTTAGCTGTATTTCTAGCTCAAAATTAATTTATTTGCTCTAATTTCCTGGTTTCTTTTTTTGGACTGCTGGGTTTCCATAAAATTGATTCAGACTATGCATTTAATTATGTCATTCCTGTATTAAGATATCTGCGTCAGTTTCAATCCAAAAATGGGCCAGAAAGGCTCTAATTCTAAAAATTTAAATTCCTTGATTGACGTGAATAATTCAAGACGTGAATAATTCGAGCCCAAAAGAGCTACTTACTTTCAAAGCGGCATGTCCATGGTGCAGGAGTCCCAAGGCGGCCACAAATTTGTCCACCACCGGCAGAACCTCCGCCACCGACGGCGTTTCCAGAATCCTTCAAACTCTTCACCCTTTTGCACGCTCCGACCCAATACTGAAGCAACTTTGCAAGCGCATGTGGTGTAACAGCAGGAACATAGCGAGATTCTCTTTCGTAGGTCACCGGAAGAGGCCCGGAAGAGCCGGGAAGGAGAGCGGAACAGGTTAGGGCATCTTGGGGGAAAATAGACAGACTGATCCCGGCCTCCCTTCCGCCCGCCTCGTCAACATGGGACGGACGAAACAGGTTTGGGAAACATCACAGCGCACCCGCCGGGCGGCCGGGAAGGACAGCAGTGATCACTCCAAGGGCTAGCGCAGGCAGAGGAACGGGGCCTCGGATCTAAGCTACAAGCAGAGCACCACTACGGGGAACAGGAGAAAATCATCTTCGGTGCTAGTCCCATCCGGACGTACTGTCCGTCAGGAGCCCAGATGATCCTCTTGACGACCGCTGATCCGAACCAACGCTCGACACGGAACCCCAACGTTGTCTCGGCGGGACGAATGATAGACCGCCCGTTCTGCGTCTCGAAGACACGTCGAGCGACGGGGCACTGCGGAGTGAAAGTCGTTGGAAGCTCGGGTCCAGCTGAACGGACTCCGTGGACAAGGTCCGGCGGAGCCGAGCGGGCAGCTGAGGACCGATCGACCCGGCGAATTCTCCTGGGAATCCTCCAGCCATGGGCAGCCACGTCGGCAGGTTGCTGATGATGCTTGAAGCTTGAAGTCTCTCCTTCCACTCCCTGGTCTTTCGCCGGACGGCCTCTCCACAGGACGTGTACCGGAAGGCCCAGAAAGACAGGGCTCCGAAGACAGCGGCGGCGATAATGGCACAGGTAACTCCGACGATGATGAAGGTTGGTCGGACCGCCGACGAACTCAGTCGGTTGAGATGAGTCCCTGAGCTTCGGACCGTCTCCCGAACTCCTTGTGATTTAGTTCCAATGGCCTCGTCTAATGCCCGTCCATGAGCCTCCAGTCCCTCCACCACTCCTTGCGGATCCAGCGAGAGTTGACCAGTGTAGTTCACTAAAGCGTGAAGCCTCCTTTCCAATACCGGGATACTCAACGAGTGAGCGGCGATGGCGGCGAGAGGAGGCATCAGGCGAGAGTTGAACAACACTGGGGTGTCGTATGTTACATTTGGTCGCAGTCGATGTAGATCGGGGGCTTGGAGGACGGTCGCGAAGGATCCTTGCGTAAAGTTCTGGAAAAAGGCGGCGGCGGACTGCTTCGATTCAGGGTCTACGAAATCGAAGGGATGGATCTGGTGACAGTCCGCCGTGGGGCTGTGGGAGGTGAGATCGGTACTCACTCCTTCAGGTAGGAAGAGAATCTCTCCTGTGTGCAATTTCACCGGCATGAAGAGGAAGCACTGCTCCTGCCCTGGTAGTTGATGATAAGGGTAGACCAGTGCGACGTCCGCTTTCTGACACTGTGTGATGAAGACGGCCGAACCTCGAGCTTCAGCTGAAATGTCGGTTCGTCCGGTGAGGGCTCGGATGCCGTCGGTTGGACTCAGGTGGAAGAGCTGTTTCAGAATTTGGTACTGATGCTCTTCCATCAGGCACATCCGATGTTCATCGCTCTGTTCCAGCTTCTCCATCATTTCGACCAGCACGTCCACGGTATAGTGCAGCTTGGCTTCCACGGGGTCATGATGCTGGACCCAGCCGTCTATTCGCACGAGCCTGTCGTGGATGACCGCCTTCCTTGTCTCCTTGTCGAAGAGCCACAGAGGGTTCGTAGTGGTAGAAGGGAAGGAGTATGGGGGACCACTGCGTCCGAGTTCTTGCCTCGCCTTCTGTCTGGAACCTCCCTTCCAACTTCCCGCTCTTTTTCCTCGTCCATCTGAATGTTCTGTCCCCGACGGTGGGTCGTCGCGAAGTCTTTGCTCAAACAGCGCTCCGCTAGGTCTTCGGTCCTGGTATCGCCTCCGCTCCCGCTCTTGTGCTTCCCATCTTCGCCACTCCCTCTCTTGTTCTTCCTCGGAGAGTCTCTTCTTCCTTTCTCGTCTTCTCCGGACCCGCGGTTGTTCTCGCGCGTCCAGTGGAGTTGGTGTCGAGGACGACGGATTCCTTCCTGTGTCGTTGATCATCAGAGCCCCTCCCTCGTGAGAAAGCACGACTCGTCTCGGGAGACAGTCCATGTTTTCCTTGTTGTACGGGAAGTTGGCTTCGGGTAGGTACGTGGAGAAGGTGGCCGCAAGCTTGGGGACGCGTACTCGTTTCCCGGTCTTCTCCACTTGGAACTTTCCGTAGTAGTGGAAGGGGCAGTAGCTGAGGATGGGAGCGTCGTTCCAGATGATCGTGTACTGGGGCTGCACACAGTATTCTTGCTCGATCGAACATCCCTCGAGTGACCCCAAATCGGACGTCAGAGACAAGTGGCCAGCCTCGACGAAGCCCTCGATGAGATAGAGGTTGACTGTCTTGTAGGTGATGGTTGCAAAGCAGCAGGGCCACCCATAGCTGACCGGCTGATTGGTAGACCAGGTGTACTTGTCCATCTTCCTCATCGTCAAGCCTAGGTACCAGCGCTTCTCCCACGCTATCCTGCACTGGTCCTCGGGTATGCTCAGACGTTCGATCGGGTTGGTCAATCCCGCGTTGAGTGGGTAAGTGAAGATGTTGTTCTTGGTGGTGGTAGTGACTATCTCCAACACGCACTTCGCCGCGGGAATGTTGGGGTTGACTGGGGTTGGGAGCCAAAGATCTGCTGTATGATAGGAGCGCTGTGGTGAGTCCGCGTAGACGGAGCAGTCTCTTATTTTCTCCGGAAGGACGAATGGGCGTCCTCCACCGTTGTGCCGATGACAGAGCTGGAACTGGACGTTCTTCGGCGGGGGTTCGGCGATGTCCCTCCGATGTTGGTTCCTTTGGAGTAGCCTCTCTCGCAGCTCCTGGGCCGTCATCGTCGGTCGAGGCTCCCTTTGACCGCTCCATAGCCTTGGCTGGTTGGCGCTGCTGAATGGCTCCGTTCCGACAGGTTGAGCGTTAATGGTTGTCGCCAGTCCCATCACGACAAGCATGATCGTGGTCCATGGCAACGTGCCGGCCGTCCTGGTCCGTGCTGGATTGGCCCACGATGGGGAATGAGCGCTAGGGATGGCTCCCTGCGTCGTCCGCCTTCTGGGCAGGAGATGTGAGGTGACGTCCGCCGAATCAGCGTGGATCCACCGGTGCATTTCCCCGTGCACCTGTGGATCGAGGTCCGATGATTCTTCCAGTTGTCGTCGTGTCTGTTCCTCCGTTTCCACTGCTTCCTCCTCATCCATGCGGTAAAGTGCGCGTAGTAAGTTTTTCCTTGCGCTTTCGGTCGGGAATCCTCTCAGGTCCTTGGGCGATCTCCTTCGCACGTGAGGGCGACGAGTTGTGATGGATTCCGAGGTGGGTTGGTGGGTCGGGTGGAGATGAACTCGTCTGAGGGTTCGTCCGCAAGGAAGGCCTCTTGCAGGTGGCTAAAACGGAGTTTCTTCTTGCGTGTTGATCTTCTCAGTAGCCCTGGTCTCGTCTTCTTTTTCTCGTGTTTTTTTCCCGGCTCCGCCGTAGGCGGGCGAAGGCGGTTTGGCGGTTGGAAGGAAGGGAGGAGGCGCCGGACTTGAAGGGGAGAGAGAGGATGAAGCATCCGTCCTCCTTGCGCTGGATGTTGAACTCGGCGGCGAGCTTGCAGTTGTTGCAGACGCCGATATTGTCCTGGTCCAGGTCCCCGCTGCAGTCCTCACACTTGGCCACCGTGTCCTTGCCTCCCAGCCCCACCACCTCGAGTCCCATCTGCATCTCCACCAGCTGATGTAGCGAGGCGGTGGGAGAGGCAAAGTGCAGAGAGCAGGAGGCTGGCAGGGCCCGAGCGACTGTAGAGGCCAGTGCGGGGCCGGAGAGGTGAGTGCCGAAGGCGGAGGTGTAGACGGAGAGGCCTATGACGTCCTGGCAGGGAACTCCCGGGCCCTTGAAGGCGCGCAGGTGGTCCAGGCCGATGAGGACGTCCACAGTCTTCTCCTCCTTGGTCTGGCTAGGCCAGTTGAGGATGTGGGAGGGCTGGAGTCTGCGGTTGAGGAAGGGCTGTGTTGGGAGGTCGATGCCGCCGACGGTGACGGGGGCAGTGACGCTCTCCGCGACGCAGGCGGTGATCTCCATCGTGGACTGGTTGCCGAACAGGAACAGCTTCACCATCTTAGCCTTGACGCTACGATGGACGGAGCTGTGAGCAGTGGAGAGCTGCAGGGTGATGGAGCCGAAGACCTTGAGCCCGAGGCGGCGCACCAGCTCCTCCGTGCACCAGGTGTAGCTGGAGCCGTTGTCCAGCATCACCGTTCCGGAACTCTGCTGAACTTGTCCCAGCAGTCCCAGGGTGAAGATGGGGTGGATGATGGAGGGAAGCTTGGGCAAGTCTCCAGCTGCTGAGAGGTGAAGGTTGGCAGACTGGCCTTGTGCGGAGAGGACGGAGTGGAGGACGGTGTGGTGTAGGTTGTTGCACTCGCGACAGCGTCCCCGATTGCGGCACTCGTCTCGTCCGTGGCCTTGGCGCAGGCAGTTGTAGCAGAGCGGGATGGCCTTGGCCCTCTGGAGCTTCTTGGCGGGGGTGTCGTAGACCTGGCACTCATGGACCATGTGGTTGCCATCGCAGAGGTGGCAGTGGATGATGGTCCCGTCCGCTCGTCTCCGCAGCGGCGCCGGCTCCTGGCCTTCTGGAGGAAGGGTAGGGCGCTTGGCCGGAGAAGGCTGCTGAGTGGCGGGAGGAGTGGAGGACTGGGACCCGCCCTGGGCCCGCTTCTGGCGACGCTTCTTGCCCCCGCTCTGGGGCCCCACGGACTCCTCGGAGTCGGGGGCCGATGGGTTGGCGAGGTAGTTGCCGGAGTAGGGGCGGTTGGACTGCGTAGGCTGAGGGCGGTTGACTGGATGTGAGGAGGAAGAGGATGGGGGGTTGTTGCGAGGGCGGGGGAGAGCTCCGCGTGCGGCGGCCCTGGCCTTGGCCTCGATGCGGCAGATGTTGACCAGCTCGTCGTAGCCGATCTCCAGCGAGCGGTTGGCGCGGGCGCGGGAGTTCATCTGGTCCAAGACGACGGAGTCCGGCAGCTTCTCGAAGAGGAGCAGGGCGTGCGAGTCCAGGTCCTGAACTCCGTGCTGGCGCAGCTGGACGCCGATGCGATGCAGGTCGTCGGCGAGGGCGTAGAGGGCCTCGGCGGTAGCGTTGTTGCGCATCTTCTCCACTCTCTCCAGCGATTGGAGTAGCTCTGTCTTCTGGGCGGAGGCGTTGCCGTAGTTGTCCTTGAGGATGGCCAACACGTTGTCGTAGTCCTTCTCCTCGAAGTTCTGGCACCAGGCGACGGCGGCCTTGGCCGGGCCCTTGAGGCACTCCATCAGCTTCTCCAGCTTGTCCACATTGCTCGTCTTGCGGTTGGAGTGGTAGTAGTGGTTCCACCACTTGAGCCAGACGGGGAACTTGGAGAGGTTCTTGCCGTCAAAGTAGCGGGCTGGGGGCGCTGGAGGTGGCTGAAGAGGCTCTCAGAGGGCAGAGGGCATAGCTGAGAACCGGAGAAGGGCGAAGGCTGTGTAGCCGCTCCCGGGGTCTCCGTGGCGAGGCCTTGAGTCCGGGGCGATGGCTGCGGCTCCAGATCAGGTGTAGAGGTGGCGGCCGGCGGAGTCTGGCTCTTGACGGCGGCGGCCAACTGGTGCTGGAGGCAGATGTTGTCGATGCGGAGGTTGTCGAGGATGGCGGCGACCTGGACCTTGTTGTCCTGGTACGCAGCTTCCTTCCGCGCCGACTCTTGCTCCAGGTGGAGAAGACGACCTTGAACGGCCTGTAGAGCTTGCTGAGCTTCCTTGTGTTCCCAATCCTGTGCCTGCTGGGCGACAAGGTTCTGGGTGCGGAGGAGCTTCAGCTCTGCCTGGGCCTTGATCCGGTCTTCTTGCTGAAGCTCTGCTTGTTGGCAAAGGTCCTGCTCTCTGGCTTGTAGCTCTTGGAGGTGGGCTTTGGCAGCAATGCAAAGATGGGTCTGCTCGGAACGGTGGAGGCAAAGATTGTTGATGACCTTGTCCTGAACCTCCAGCCGCTCCTGCAGCCTCTTGAGCTCCTGGGGTGCTTGCGGCTCTTGGGGCTCTTGAGGCTTGCTGGTGGTTGGGTGAGTGGGGTTGGTGTTGATGTTGGAGGCGAAGTGGCCAGTGCGCTGGGCGGGCGTGGAGGAGACGATGACGGTGTCGGGGTCCACGATGTCCTCGACGGAGCGGTTGAGGTTGGCGAGGTCCGCGAGGCGCTCCTGGCGATTGGCTGCTTCCACCTCCTCCTCCTCCGCCTTGGCTTGGGCGCGGGCGGCGACTTCCTCGCGGCAAGTCTCCTCGTCCAGACGTCGCTCCGCCTTCTCCAACTCTATGGCAGCATGGTGGAGGTCAACCTTGGCCTGCTTGCACTTGTCCTTGGTCGTGGCCTCCCGGGCGTTGATGGCATCGTAGGCGAGCTTGGCGTCTGAGTAGCGCTGCTGCCAGAGCTGCTTCTTGGAGATGCGGGTCTGTTGGCGGTGCTCGATGACGCGGCGCTCGTTGGGGAAGCGTTGGTCCGGCAGGCCGGAGCCCGTGTCGTCCAGCGTCCCCAGGGTGCCCAGCTCCTCCTCGTCTCCGCGCTCATCCTCCTGCTCTCCCTGCTCCAGGTCCACCTTGTTCGGAGGTCCATGGGTCAGGCTGCGGTTGTCGGTGACGACGGTGAGCTGAGGCATGGCCTTGCGGATGAAGGAGTAGGTGCGGCTGGAGTTGGGGTAGAGCTTCTGGTCGAAGAGCTGGCGGACGAGGGGGCGGGGCTCGCAGTCGTTGGCAAGCTTGCAGCGCGGGCAGGTGTAGCGTGGGAGGATGTTGGAGGGGTTGATGCGGAAGGAGCGGAAGGCGTGGAGGGCAGTTTTGTAGAGGGTAGTGGAGGAGGAACTGCCGGGAACAAAGTAGGCGCTGGCTCCGGAGATGCAGAGGATCTTGTCACACTGCTGGCAGTGGAGGCGGGTGGAGTGATGGGAGAGGACGGGGCAGATGAGGTGGTTGCAGGGGCTGTCGTCCAGCACAACGCAGGAGTGGGTGTGCTTGGAGATGGCGACGTCCTCGTCTGTGAAGTCCATGTCGAGAGCAAGGCGGAAGATGAAGGAGAGGAAGGAGAGGTTGGGGGACCTGAGCTGAGCTTGCGGAGCGAAGCAAAGTAGCTGCAGCTGGCATCCTCACCGAAGTCTGTTCCCCTGGCTATACAGGCTCCATGCAACGCTGTTGGGGTGGAAGTGGTAGGTTGGGAGAGGGGGAGGTGAGGATGATGCAATCCCGACCCCAATGGCGTTGGCGCTGAGTGCGAGGCGGTCGAAGGCAGGGGAGACGTGCTTCTTGCTGTGGTTGTGGGGCTTGGCGAAGCCAAAGCAGGTCACGGTGTCGCGCAAGCACAAGATCTCCACCACCAAGCTTTTCTTGAAGGTCTCCAAAGAGGGAAGGAAGAAGAGGAGAGTGTGGGGAGTAAGTGAGGAAAGGAGGCCCAGCGGGCGAGCTGTGTCTGGGGAATTGGGCGGGAAGGAGGCGGCGACCAATGAACGGGGAGCATACAAAGTGGGGCTGGAGGGAACGTCTCCCAAAGGGAAGGGATACTGTCCCCGTCCACCCTGCACTCCTACGCCCCGACAACAGTAAAAAAGCTGTTCCCTGAGTGGATAATGAAGGGGACAGTCTCTGTAAGATGTCATGAAATACAAAGCAATATTGGGCTGGCGCGAGCAAGCGTTAGCGAAGTGTCAGCGCCCAGCCCCTCTTTTCGACCCAGGTGTATGTTTTGAGGGTCATTGCTAGATCTTAAATTTGATAAGGCGGCTGCTCGTCACAGAAGACTCCAATCGCTCTAATTCTTTCACCATTGGAAAGAGCAGCATCGAATTGACTATAGTTTATCTTTTGAGTTTTGCATAAAACGTTTGATTTTAGGGTGAAAAACGCAAAAAACCATATGTCCGAACTCCTTCTCCTTCTTCTTCTCCTTCTTCTCCTTCTTCTTCTCCGCATCTATTCAATGGACGATAGTAGGTATTCATTTCTCCCCCCCCGCCCTCTCCGGCTCCCTTGGCCTCATATATTTCTTTATGGCCTCATATATTTCTTTAATCATAGCTCTTTAGTCACACCAAGGAGCCATATGCACCAGTGGTGTAGTGGTATAAGCGATTGAACAGCTAATTGAAACTGGTAGGTTCGAACCCAGCTTAGTCATTCTTTTTGAATTTTGTGTATTTAAAGCTGAGAAAATAAATGGTGCAATCGGTAGGCCAAAAATCGCCCTAAGTATGAACCAAGAAAATTACTCAAAAATTTCTTAGTTTCCCAATAATTTTAATTTTTGAAACTTTTCATTTTGATTTATTTTTTTATTTTTTATTTGTGGTTTATTTATCTAATTTATTTATTGATCTCTAAAATTTGTATTAATTCATTTTATACTATATTAAAAGTGGAAGAAATATCTGGTACCATCGGCAGGCCAAATGTAGTTCTCTTTTCTCCAAAAGTTGCAATTGCCTTGAGTAAAAAGTCAAGGAAATACAATTTCTACTACTGGAATCTGCTGCGTCATTTGCATCTTGGTTTTGGCGCGCATGGAAAGAGACATTGAACTGCGCGCCAAAAACAAAATGCAACTGTCATAGCAGCAGATTCCAGTAGTAGAAATTGTATTTCCTTGACTTTTTACTCAAGGCAATTGCAACTTTTGGAGAAAAGAGAACTACATTTGGCCTGCCGATGGTACCAGAAATTGGTCACATTAAGCCTGTCATACTGCATTACCCCTTTCCCGTCTTTAGAGTGACGAAGAACAAACCTTCAGGTCATGACAGCCGCGCACCTATTGGCGGCAGCCGATAATTCCTTGTTAGACGGACTAGTACCAATGAAATGGACCTCTTTAAACTTATGCGCAATTTAAATCAAAATAAATCACGATTTTGTTGCAACTTGTCTATTTCTTTTTGATGATCGACTATTCAGAAGCGTATCATGCTGTAGCATTTTAATCTAGTCAAGTCTAGTTTATTTAGTGTTGCAAATTCAAAGTGTTTCACGTCTTTTCAGTACCGTTTAGGACAATAATCACCAACATATCACAATACTTGCAGGACAACACATCACCACAACTGCACAAAACACAAGAAAGAATTGAACGAGAGCCATTCAAACGCTACAACATTGACTTTTTCAACCAATATTCATCTTTTCAGCTCCACTTTAATCAAACTCTTTCCTTTTCTCTGCTTTGCTGCTTCTAGGCATCGTTGGGGGCAACCCGCGGGGCAACATTGAGCCGGCGAGTGAGTGGAATGTTGTTGGCTGGTAAATGAGTGATTCTTGTCTGCAAAGAGCCGTGTGGCCAGAAGCAGGAGGCAACCGGGAGCCTGGGTCTGAAGCGTGCCCTCGCCTCCCGGCAGTTTGAGGCCCGTTTTGCTGGTCACCAGGCGGATGACGTCACTGCGCAGGCTTTCGTTGAACAGCAGGTAGACGATGCCGTTCCCTCCTGGCAGACAGGTGGGCTGTGTTAGTGGAGCAAAGGGGGACAGGGAACCCTGCATCAGCATCCAGAGGAGAGTAAGGGCAGGAAGAGCGCTGGTGGGTATGTTGACGTAGGGGAGGGTGATGTAGGTGGCCGCCACCACATCCACCAGCAACGAGTTGATGACGCACTGGATGTACACGGCCCGCTCCTGACAAGGGCTTGAGTTGATGGAAGTTGATGGAGGGGGGGGGGGGTGCAAGAAAAGGAGAGCCTTCTTTGCGAGACTGGCGACGCCTTGGACCTGGAGACGGAGGATGGCGGCGACGGAGAGGTAGGTGATGGTGATGCTGGAGGTGATGAAGTAGTTCCAGTACTGGTTGATGCTCAGACCGACGGCGGAGGCGCAGTGGGCTGGATCCTCGTCGGGGCCCGCCACGAAGAACAGATTGATTCCCAGGCCTGGGAAGCAGCTTAACTCAGCTCCTAGAGTGAAAGAGGCAAATATAGATGCATGCCTGGATGATATACGACGCCGTCACAGGGCCGGCTGTAGATGATCATGATGCCGACCCATAGGAGGATGGAAAGAAAGAGCCAGAGGTAGACTGCTCTGCCTTCAAGCCACTCGATTAAGTCTAAAGATGTAGGGGGGAGTAGGAGGGAGGCCGTGAAAGGCGAGCTGAGCTAGGGGTTTGTGGGCGAGCTCGAGCAGGCGGTTGAGGCCGAGTACGAGGACGAGGAAGCCGTAGGGGAACCAGATGCTCCCCGCCACCACGCCCATCACTTTCATCTCAATCCATATTTGACCTTTCCTTTTGTTAATCTTGTCTTTCCTTGCCTAACCCTTCTAAATTGTTTCATCGATTTTACTCCAATGGTCATACATATGCCGTAAATGCTCTCTCGCTTCTTTTTTCTAGACATCTTAAAAGGCATAAAGACAAAAGAAAACCAACAAGAAGGTAGTGCTGAAATAGTGGGAGTGGAATGACGGAAAGGATGCCGCAGAGGATGGAGCCTAGAAAGACCGCCACAGCATCAAAGGCGGCCATGAAGAGCATGATTTTGTAGGCCGGGTGGACTCTGTACTCCGCCCCCACCATCACCAGCACACAGAGGCCATAAGGAAGGCAATAGCCGAGCCCTGTGACGATATAGACGTAGCCCACCGGGTTGTAGTAGTCAGCCAGGTCATATGTGCTGTTGTTCATTTTATGCTTAATATAGGCTTTGAGGCTTCTTCAGCATATATTGCGGGAAAGAAATGGCAGGAGAGGATCGACGAAGAGGTTTTTTGAGTACCCTGAGGTCTGGCAATCCAGGTGCTAAACAGCTTAGCGATGACCTGGCGTCTTAACAAACGAGAGATTTGAAAGCTAATGTAGCTTCTGCTAATGCTTTTAATGACAGCATCTTGATTTGAAAGAAAGGATATGAATTCTACATTTTATGAGCAAAGCACTTTGCAATGAATTATTGGCTCGAGAAGATTTTTCTGGAGCATTGCAGCATTTTTGAAAGGTTGGAACAATGTGTTCGACCCTACGCTTAGCAATTGTTTTTGTACTTTTTGCCGACGCGCACAAATCTTCCACTTTGGGTGCCTTGCCTCATAGTTTTCAGTCAATAAAAAGTCGAGTGTTCCACACCCAGCGCCTTCAATTATGATCATGGCTGATGTTATTCTGATGCTAACGCGCTGTTGAGAAAAAAACAAAGCTTTTAATCCCTAATTTTTTGCATGAAGGTCCGCCTGGGTGGTGCCTTGGGACTATTTTTGGCGCCTGGCGTAATTTTTTTTCGCCCAAAACCTAGATTTTTGATGTTTCAAAATGCAAAAAATCATAACTTTTTTTGGGTTTTTTGGGTTTTCCCCAAAACTTAGAATTTTGATGTTTCAAAATAGAAAAAATTATAGGACGATTTAAGACGAAATTGGCAATAAATAAATATGCAACTAGTAAAATTTGCTCATTTAGCTTGACAATATTGCGTGGAACATAGGCCGCTCATCTTTGTGCCAGCCAAGAACACCTTGCTTTGAAAATCAATTTGAATCATTGAATATTGCAAAGGACTGTGCCTGGCCACATCTGCGCCGGAATTCCACCTGCCGGCACTCCCTCGCCGCCAGAGCCCCTGTTCCTGGCCATGTCCTATCAGGCCCGCCACCTACAGCTTCGACTCCAGGTATCTGCCAAGATCAACGCCCAAGGCCTTCGTTAGGAGCTCCTGCTTGCAGGACTCCTTCTTCGTCCAGCTCCGCTTTGCCAGAGCTTCCTTTTGCTAGGAGTTCCTGCTTGCAGGACTCCCTCTTTGTCCAGCTCTGCTTCGCCAGAGCGTCCTTTCCATTCCGGCTTCGGCCCCTTTGAAGACGCCCAGAGTGCCGCCGGCAACCCTCACCTCACCTTTTAGCCCTTCATCTCAGTCTTCACCATGTACCTTTGCGCCGTTTCTATGCTTGAATAAAGCCCCAACTCTGCTTCCCTCAAGATTGTCGTGGCCCTGATGGTGGTGGGCAGGCCAGGGACTTCGCCTGGCCTGCCACCACCTTCTGGACCCTCACAGCGGCTATGCTACTAGCTGGCTGACCTACTCGCGGGGTCAGCACAGCTATGAGGTTGATACTTCAAACACCAAGGATTTGTAAATCTCTATATTTTTACTCCAATGGGGTCAGCTAATCAAGGCGTAGAACCCGTGTCCATTGGGGCACTCAAGATAAAAGACACCACAAATGTAAAATGAATGTAAAATGCAAATCAAAGTATTTCTAAGGCTCAAGGCAAAATTCACCTGCGAATGAGCTTGCAAATAGACTACAGCTAATCAAGGCCTAGAACCCGTGTCCATTGGGAGCAGTTTCGGGCCAATAAAATTTCTTACAACCTCCCAAATTTCGCCACGTCAAAGTATTTCTCGTAATTGTAACATGGTTCGAGCACTCAGGATTTTGCTATCGCTGTCGTCACTCATCATCAATATCGGCCTATGCATCAGGTTAGTTAACAACTAATTGCTCGGTCCAAATTTCAAAAGCAATTAAGGACTGAGACTCCAGAAATATTGCTTGCTCATATGACTGCCATCGATTACGACCACAACTCTACACCAAACAACTACAAGGGCTCTACTCGTTGGCATCTGTGCTGCTTTAAATATATGAAGACACACGTGGCAGAAACAGAAGTGGATGAAGCGGTCTCGGTAGCAGTGTCAATGTTCATCGAAGGCCTGACGTCCTTCCGAGCAACCACAATGGACTTCGATGCAGACATTTATTTTCAAGAGCGCTGGAAGGACCCTCGGCTAAGGCACAATCACACACACCGCGTCCTTATCAAGGCACTCCTTTTTGGGGCAGACTCTTTTGCTGATCATTTGCTTATCCATTCTGAAAACTGTCCCGATGCCAGGCTTTTTCTAGAAGCCTGAAGACTTGGCTCGCATATGGCGGCCTGACATCTATTTCGCAAATGCTCGAACCGCTACCTTTCATCAAGTCACAAGTTGGCCTAGTTCAAAAAAGTAGACCACTAGTGATAGAGCGTTATGTTGGCAGGTCCCAATTTTCTTCTTTGGATAGATCCTGATGGCAGTGTTTTGTTTGACGTGCGAATCAGCGTCGTTGTCATCTGTGTCATGGACCTCACCAAATATCCGCTTGGTAGGGACAGTTTAATTTAAGTGTATTCAATTTTTTTCTCACATACATTACTATTTTTAATTGTTTTGATTTTTTATCAGCCAAAATTTTTGCGAACTGCTTGTTACTACATTTCTCTGTGTAGTTGAGATTTCGTTCTGCTTGAGCATGATTCTCCACAATTGGGCATTGTTTCCAGACAGTCAGCAGTGTAGAATGCGCCTGCTCAGCTGTTAGTCTGTGATCACATTTTTGCGAACAGAATAGTGGGAGCCTTGGCAGACGCGTACGATGAGACGCAGCTGGTGGTGGCTTGGTACAAGGAGAACCCCATCGACATCAACAGGGACATCAAATTCTCCGACATGGTCCTCGTCGACATTCGACCCGGCACCTGCGATGGCACCTACGCCATTGGTCTCCTACTCCCCTCCTGCTGCACCCCCAAGACATGCCATCTTCTCTGCAGGCGTGTGGGCCTGCATCACGGCGGAGTTCTTCATGGAGCGTCAGATACTCCATCACGTCTTCCAGCACTACCTCCCCACCTCACTCATTGTCGGTATTCTTCCACCCTCCTTCCATCCTCCTGCTCTCTAACCCTAACTCATCCTATCCTCCCTGCAGTGATCAGCTGGTTCTCCTTCTGGCTGGACGTGGATGCAGTGCCAGGTGCTGGACTGGAGAGGACTGGCATATGCTGCTAGGAGAAAGGGATGAATGGGTGCAGGCAGAGTGTCGCTGTGCATCACCACGCTGCTCACGCTCTCCACGCAGGCCAACACAGCCCGACTAGCCCTCCCCCAGGTCTCCTACATCAAGGCCATCGACGGTTCCGCCCTCTCTCTCCACTCCAACTCCTCTCCCCTCCGACAAACTCACATTGCAGTCTGGATGGGCGTGGTTAGAGGAGCATACTGGCCCTGATGGCACCGGAATGCTGGATGAGTAGAGAACTGCAGTGCTTGTGTTTCGTGTTCGGTGTGATGATAGAGTTCACCGTCGTCAACTTCCTGGCTCGACGTAAGCCCAAAGCGGCCCAGATCACAGAGGAGGCTCGTCTGCAGCGCTCAGGTTACGCCCCTCCATCACTTTCTTCTATTTATGCAGTTTGCTCACGTTGCTAAAAGCTTTTCATGCGATGGTAGTTTGAGCTGAAGAAAAGCGGCATGGGAAGGAGAACGGAGAGAGCGAGATCGATCCACTTCTATCGCCAAAATTGATTGTAAATCCATGATTTGTAAATTGTCGGAGAGTATGTTTTTAAGCTATGTGAAACTTGGCAGACTGCGTTTGAGAAGAAGAACAGGGGCGGTTCGGCAAATCCACGAGACAAATGGCGCCAAGCTTTGAAAGGTTCACTTTGAAAAAGCACTTTCTCTGAAGTCTGAATATTTATTCAGTTTATTTCTGATGAAATCGTTTGAAACGATTTGGCATCACGGAATCAATGTTACCAAAGCCTTCAATAGAATAGTGAGTTATGAGGAGGCTGAGAAGTTTAGCGTTTGAGGTGATTTGAGAGTGAGATTTGAGAGACGAAACGTTTGGGGGAAATGAGTTGTCTGAAAGCAGCACAACGGATGGATCAACGCAGTCGCTACCTTTTCCCAGTAGCTTTTATCCTTTTCAATGGAATCTACTGGTTTTACTGGCTTTACCTGCACTGAACATCTTACATTTACCTATCCCCTGCCATTTTCCATTAATTATTACTAGCAGAGCTTTTGCCAGGTCAATTTCACTGCCGTAACTTCTATTATAATCAAACAGATGTAGAATGTAGAATGTATGTAATATTGTGATCATCCATGTCTGCTACGCAAACCGTTTTCTTGATTTTTTGATCTTCCACCCTTCCTTCTCTCACTAAATTTATCCGTCTCTTGAAAGAATGCGATATATCTAAAGAAACAAGGAACAGCCCATCCTTGGAAGCAACAAGGCACAGAGTCAACAGACAACTCTGTGCCAACACCTCAACTTTCATGGACAGACAGGGTGGGGTTGGAAAGCGAAGACTCCTGAGCAAGTACAGCTCTGCTAAGCACTGAACCAATGGCTGGCAAGAAGGCTTGGATAGAGGATTGGGGGGAGAGGGGGGGCTTATTTGTGCTTCTTGAACCAGTTGGCGCCGCTGCCAGCGCCGCCGATGCCGCCGCCCATGCCGCCGATGGAGCCCAGGCCCGACATGCCGGAGCCCAGTCCACTGCCCCCGTTGAACAGACCGCCTCCCCTCCCTCCCATCCCCCTACTGTTCAAACCACCCATTGCCAAACTGTTCATACCTCCCATTCCCCCCATGCCCATTCCCATCCCACTCATCCCAGCCAGGCTGTTCATCACGCCCATGCCGCCGCCCATGCCGCCCATGCTGCTCATGCCACCCATGCCGCCCATGGGGCCCATGGAGCTGAGGCCGGTGCCGAAGCTGGACATGCCGCCGAAGTCGCTGCTCATCATCCCTGCCGATTCCTTCCCACCTTTGGGGGCTGTGAAAAGAGAAAACTAACGAGACCGGAGCCGAGACTGCTGCCGAGTCCGCCCATGCCGCCCATGGAGCTGATGCCGCTCATGCCGCCCATCCGCCTCCGAGGCCGCTCATGCCCAAGGCTCCCGCACCGCCCATTCCGCCCATCCCTCCCACTCCGCTCATACCGCCCATTCCCAGGGCGCCTGTCAGCATCGCCTTCTTCCCTCTCCATCTAGCACAGAAATCAAGGCAGCACTAGAGCCAAGGCCGAGTCCGCTGATGCCGCTGCCCCATCCCTGGCCGCTGTAGCTGGGCATCCCCCCGCCCATCCCCCCGAGGCTGCTCATCCCACCCATGCCCATGCCGGAGGAGCCTGAAAGCATTCGCCTTTCATGAGCTTCTGCGGAGTGCTATTCAAGCTTCTCACCCATGCCGCCGAGGCTGCCCCATCCACTCCCGCCCACGCCTACAGCCCTTCTTCAGAACTCAGCAGCTTTGAATGGGACTTCCTGACCTCCCATGCTGGAGCCCAGGGCGCCCATGGCACCCAGGGAGCTCATGCTTGGAGCCCAGACCGCTCATGCCGCTGCCCAGAGCACTCATGCCAGCTCCTGTTGTGCTCAGACTGAGTGATTGGAGGGTGGGAGGAGAGGC
The DNA here is from genome assembly GCA_030248095.1 of Ptycholaimellus sp. GST1_10. NCBI lineage: Eukaryota > Metazoa > Nematoda > Chromadorea > Chromadorida > Chromadoridae > Ptycholaimellus > Ptycholaimellus sp. GST1_10. The sequence continues at coordinate 6,405 of JASANA010009324.1, read as the reverse complement.
GAGGAGAAGTAACTGAGGCTGCTGATGGCGGAGGAGGAGCCAAGGCCTTGCATGCCAGAGCCCCAAGAGGAGGCCAGGCCGCCCATGCCGCCAGAGCCATAGGAGGAGGCCATGCCGCCCATGTTGGAGCCCCAGGAGGAGGCCAAGCCCGCTCCAGCACCGAAGGACTGGCCCTTAAAAAAAAAAAAAAAAAAAAAACCCATGCCGCCCATGGGAACTCATCCCGCCCATCGACCCCATCGTGACCTGCCCAGGCCAGCCAGGTAACCCATGGAGCTTCCCATCCCACCCATGGAGCTCATGCTGCCCATCCCGCCCATCCCGCCTATGGAGCCCATGGAGTTCAATCCTCCCATGGAGCCCATGTCGCCCTTTATCCCGCCCATGGCGCCTTTTTTGCCCATGGAGCCGAAGGTGTCCACGCCGGCGCCCATGCCGCCCATGCAGCCCATGCCGCCCATGGAGCCCATGCTCATGCCGGCGTAGGGGGAGCTGCCGCTGAGCTGGGCAGACATCATATTGCTCGTCATGGCGTCTGCAACAGAGCTCCCGCTCAGAGGGCAGGAGCTAAAGGTGGAGACCGGCGTACTAGAGCTGGGGTTAGCAAGGCTGGCGGGGGTCAGTGGATTGGTGCCGCTCCAAGCGGGCGCGGCCTGGGCCCCGAGGGGCGCGCCTGAACCGGCCCAGCCCCACTGCTCATGCGCGGACAGGGGGAAGCGAAGGGGAAGGAGGAGAAGAAGAGGAGAGGAGGAAGAGAAGGAAGGAGAAACCCATGCCGGAGGAGGCGCCCAGGTTGCCGATGCCGGCGCCGAACTTGCTCATCATGTTGCCGCCGGAGGAGAACATGTTCGTTAGGCCAGAGCCGCCTGGCAATTGCCCTTCCTTTCTGCTCACTCACTGGCCCTAAAGCGCAGCAGCCCCGCCCTCGCCTTCACAGGCCAGCCCAGTCAAAAAGGGCAGTGAAAGGCAAGTGCGGGGCAGCATAGCGACGGATGTGTAGAGAGGCGTGCAGTGAAGAGAAGGCAGGCAAACGGTAGGCTGGTGAGTTGGTGGAGCGAGGGGGGAAAGGAGGAGGTGGGGTAGGAGGACGGGTAGGAGGGAGCAGGGAAGGAGGCGCAGGTAGGAAGCAGAGGGGCGCTGGTAGGAGAGGCTCTTATCCGCCTGCAGAATTGGGGCCCCTGGCAAAGCCGTGCAGGTTAGTGCTGCCAGTGCAAGCCGCCAGACATTGAAGGGGAAGCTGGGGTTGGGGGAGGGGGAGGGAAGGAAGAAGATGGATGGAGTGGACAACCGAAGTTGGCCATGCCGGGAAGGTTGTGCGTCTGAGCCGGCATCTGCATCGGGAGCTCTGCAATTGAGCCGCTGCATGCACCTGCTCTCCAGCCTCGGGAAGCAAAAGCGCATTCCAACGGAAGCCTCATGAAGGAAGGGCAACTGCCTTCTCCCCACCTTTATCCCCGCCTGGCCTGGCCCTAGGTGGCTCTGGTGTTTGGGGGTTAATAGGAGGCTCTTGCTCTCTCACTATCACTCATGGTACTCACTGGGCATCCGAATGCTCTGGGTGTACATGCGATAGCTATCCTCACAGCTGGCCTGACACTGCTGGACCCCATCACCCTGGGCCAGTTTCCCGCAGCCGTCTACGCACTGCAATTCTCAGCTCTCTCTGGCCTCAGAAGCCTTCTCAGCGCTCTCTCCCCGGGGCTAGCCATCTGAATGTAGGTGGACAAGTGGTCCTCCTCTGAACCGGCGGAGAAGGAGGCGCTGGAGGCGGCGGCGCCCACTGCTGCGGCATCTGCGGCGGCGGGCCCCACTGAGGCGGCGGCGGCTGCATCATCTGCCCCCCTCCGCCCCATCCCCTGCATCATCTGCCCACCGCCCATGGACATCACGGCCTCCATCCCCATGCCCATCATCCCTTCGTTACCGGCGTTACCCAGGATCAGTGCACCTGAGAAGGGGAATGATGGGTGATGGGAATGAGGGAGGAGGGAGGAGAGGCGAAACCCCCGTCGGCGGTCTCCGGAGGCATGCCGGCGGCCTGGCCGGCGAAGGCGGCGAGGACGTCGGACTTGAAGTCCGTCTCCGCCGCCGCCGCCGCCGCGGACACCGCCCCCGTCAGCTCCACCACCCCGGGCTGAGCACCATTGGGGGCACTCCACCCACTGTTGGCGGCGCCTGACGCTTAGATCGCCTTGGACGGCCAGTCTTCTCTGCTCTTGGCCTCAGGGATTGATGGATGAGTCTTACGGAGCTGGCGGAGGCGCCCAGGGCGAGCAGGCAGAGAGCGACGAGACGCAGCATCTTCTCCAGTAGCCTCGTTTCTCTGGATGCACACTGCAAACGGGAAGCGGGCCGATTGCCTAGTGCCAAGACTGGCGCGGTAAGGAGAGGGTCGGGAGAGGTGATTGAGGGGGGAGGAGGGCGAGGTGTGGGGAGGGAGGGAGGGAGGGAGGGAGGGAGAGTGGGTGTGGGAGTGAATGTGGGTCGGCGAGCGAAGGCTAGCGATTTGCCCTGGTTTCGGGGCTGAGGTGAAGAGAGCGGGAGGACGCAGAGTGGAGGAGGCGGAAGCGGGCAGAGTGAGTGACTATAAGGCAAGCGCCCGGAAGAAAGAAGCGGAGTAGGAGGAGGCAGCGATTACCTCCCAACATTGTTATCCACTGCGACCTGCCTCACCTCCATCGCCCGCCCCCACTCTCTCCATCACTCTCAGCACCCAGAAAAACTCCATCCTCCCTTCCGCAACTCATCCTTTATTCCCAAGAAGCAACAGAGAGCTGGCTTTGTCTGGTTTATGGTGGACATAAATCTGGTATTCAACTAAGATTTAGCTGAAAAACTAGCTGGACCAATACTCTGAGACCCATCGACTTTGAAAGGCCAGCTTGTCTGACTGGCAGTCTCGAAATCAGGGCCGAAAATGGAAATGATTTGAACAGTCTTTCACTGCTGCACCTTCACGGCCTAAACAGCGCCTGATTCTGGGAGGCGGCAGTTCTCCGGCGATGGCATCAGTTGGGTCCTTCCTTTCTGCCTGCTTTCAGGGTGCAGTCTTTCCTTTCCCAGTTTCTCTTCTGCTTGACCTACTTTGCCAGGGCGCTTCTGCTTGGATTGGGTTAATTGCGTCAGGCCTTTTACTCTTTGGAAGTGGAGATGGAAGGGCCGAGCAGAGAGTGGAGAGAAAGAGGGCAGGAATCAGTGCTTCTTCTTTCGCTTCATGAATCCACCGCGGAGGCCCGCAATGCCGCGACCTACAATTTCCAGCCTTCTCGGCCCACAAATTGGGCCCATGTATTGGTGCCTTTTTCGCCCTCCCTGTTCGCGAATTTCTGAGGCTGGGGAGTGTGAGCTGAAGAAAAGAGTAAGAGGAAGTTGGAAAGGAAGATGGTGGGCATGAGCGAGTGGGGCCGCCCCGCCGTAGCTGGGCTCCGACTGGAAGCTGAACGGAGTTCTGTTCTTCACCGGCTGTCTGTAGGACTGGAAGCCCGGTGGGGCTGGAAAAACTGACTCAATTTCCTTCCTCTAAAGCTGCCGTATGCTTGCAGCCTTCTAGCTGGATGTGTTCCCTTGTGAGAGGAGGTGCTGGGAAAAAAGTGGAGGGAACAAAGAAATCTGGCGGCATTTGAGGGAGCAGAAACCAAAGCCGGAGCCACCGAACTGACTATGGGGTCCAGAAGGTTCTAGCTCTGCTGGAATCGGCTCAGCCCCTGGTTCGACAGCACCTCTCCGAATTTCGGACGCGCCCTGGCATATCAGAATCTATCCCAACAACGACGATAACCTCGAGTACTGGAAGAAAGCGAGCTCAAACTTAGTGCGTATAGCTAAAACCTAGGAGAGACATGCAAGGGGGGTGCCAATAAAAAGGCAATGAATGTCACCACTGGGCCGCCTCAGCTGGCCGGCCTCCTGTCAAACCAAATCAAATTGTTTCCCTGCCACAAGATAAAATTATCTGCTATCTCTAATGTCATAGAAGATTCAGTCTAAAATGGGCAAGAAGTAAAGCGGTACCGCCAAACTGCTGAGCGGCTTGCAATCGGAGCCGCCGTAGCGTCGGTTGAAGTCCTCCATGGTCATGGTGGGGGACGCCGAACTTGGGGATCTGGGCGGTGATGTGCGGAGTGCCGCCCGGCAGCTGAGTCTCCGCCTGCCCCTGGAGGCAACAGGCCCGGAAACGTCTCTGCACTTCTCTTCCAGATTCACTCTAATCACAACTGTGGCAGAAGGAGTGTGAGGACCTTGATTGGCGAACTGGGTCTCCTGCTGAGATGGAGGCGGCTGGTTCCAGGCGGGCTGAGTCATCTGGGGCTGCGGCGGGGGCGCGTACTGCTGACTGGGGATGTAGGCCACGGTGCCGGGGAGGCCGGCTCCAGACCAAAGCTCTGCAATTCCCTCTGCTTCAGTTCCCAACCTGCCCTCCAAGCCATCCACCTGGGTGACGCAGCTCTGGCTCTGGTCCAGGTTGGTGATGGTCTGTCCGGCCATGCCCTCCAGCGTGGCCATGGCGTGCTTGCTGCCGATGACAGAGCTCGCCTCGAGATGTGGCCACGTCTTGCTGCACTGTAATCCCCGCCTGCGCTGCCTTCAGGGGGGGGGGAGGGGGGGAAGGCGGGAGGATAGAGGATAGAGGAGCGAACGTTGGTGTAGAACTCCTGGTTGGCGTCCGCGGAGACGGTGAACTGAGGCTGGATCTGCGGCGGATTCTGCGACGTCTCGCCTGCAGTCCCAGCCATCAGCTTAGAGCTGGCTCCACATTGTGAAACTAAGAAGTGATTGCCATTGAACTGATAGTAGGTTTGAGGGCTGTTGCTCTGTGGGAATTGGTAGGCAGCCGGGTCCCCTGCATTGCCGGCAGATCAGTTTTCAGCAGAGGCAGCAGAGATAGATTCAGGCTGACCTTGCTGAAACTGACCTTGGCCGAGTGCCGAGCCTAGGCCGAGCAGAAACAGAGCCGCGGAGCGCATCCTACCCTGCGTTTCAGATGGATACTCTGCAAAGGCCCTTTTACTGCCCTCGCCGGTGCTCCCAGAGAGAGATGAGGTTGAGGGGCGGGGCGGGAAAAGGAGGGGGCAGTGCAGGGAATCATTACTGCCGACCGCCGATCGGAAACGGAGTTGATGAACTGGCCGCTTTGTCCTCCTCCGCCCCCCTCCCGCTCTCGTCACCCGTCACAGACTGCACGCTAAGCGGAGGAGGTGTAGGAGCAGGGGAGTGAGGAAAAGAAAGGAGGGGCAGGGAACCAGTTGTGAGCTGGCCTGGCTGAAGCTGGAGGAGTCTGCTGGCTTACTCGGCCTTGGTGAGGAGGGCAGTGCCTAATGGTGGGCAGGAGGTTTTTGCCGCTGAGCGATGCAAGACAGCGGGAATTTGTCCCCAGTACTTTAATCAGCGGGGGTGGAGGCTTGATTGGAGGTGGCGGAGGGAGGGAGGGAGGGCTGCTCTCAGCCTGCCTGACCCAGAAATTCCCACCCGAAACCACCTCTTCATTAGTTGCTGCACATGTTTTTGCTACGAAATGTTGTTCATTTTTGTCGATTACGCACTCTTTTTTGAATTCTTCTGAATTAAAACGGGAAAAACTTTTGTAACATGCAAATTGCGACCAAAGAGCATAAGTATTCAACAAAAAGTTTATGCTTTTGGACTCAGGCATATTAGTCCTGTGCAATAGCCAGCTTTTTAAATGACACCATTAATTCTGTCTCAACGTTGCCCATGAACACATTTTGCACAATAAAATGTGCAAATATTGGCAAAAATTGGCGCCACATTGCAGTCGAGAGGGCACACACTGCTCCATTGGCTGCGATAAGATTCGGAATGCACAGCTCTGAGCAAAGCGCCAAATCTTCGCATTCTTAGTTGGGAAAACATTCATTCGAAAACGCTTCACTAGTGGGCTGTAAAAGTAATTGCTTTGAACATGTCTCACCGCTTCATCCTTAGCTCCTCCACGGTTTGCGCATCAGCCTGATTTGGAAGGACTTGAAATCATTTGTTCGGACAGGATCTGGAGGGTGGGCCATGCCGAGAGTGTGCTCTGCTTGGTCAAAGTCTTCGGGGCCAACTCATCTGGCTGGACACTTGGCAAATGCGATGCTCTAACGCAAAGATACTTCTGACCATCAGCCACAGGCATCATCTACTTGCCTCATGCCAGAAGTAGTACAGAAACAGCCAGAAACAGCTGTAGCGCTGAATCTGTTGCAGTGTGCCCTGCGCCTGTGCATAAGCAAGGCGGATGAAAAGGAAGGGGTGGAGGTGGTGACGGAGGAAGAGGACGAGATGCCTGTCCCCGTTGAGTCGGACGGGGAACACAAGGAGCAGATCTGCCTCAGTCCTCCGCCGACCTCGCCAGAGCCTCAGGTCCGAATCGCCTCAGGCTTCTACCCAGATATGGGGAGATGA